>JABMCL010002880.1:475000-480000 GCA_018857735.1 Alviniconcha marisindica | reverse complement strand
AATGCAGTTTATTGTGCAGATACAAATGTAGGTCTTAATGCTTTATAGTTTTTGAATATTTGGTTTGATCAACACATTTTGGTTTTCTTCTAGAAAAACGGTTTGTTTTGGGACGTTGTTTGGTGTGATACAACATTCCTCCCTTTTGTATCGCCCTGATATAACCGTTATGGTTGACTGGGCGTAAAACACCAAGTTACTACTACATCCGCCCTTTTGTAGCTGGCATGACTGCTGGGTGTTGAATATTCACTTGCTTTCATTGTTTCATCGTATTGAATTCAGTGACCACTGCACGGACAAATAGCTCGCTGATTATTGTGACGACGCTGATACAGGGGAATGACTTTCTCAAAGACAGCGGACGGGAGCAAACCTGTGCACGACATCGTTCTCTTCTGTTGTCACATACCGTCTGCCCCGCCGTCATGCATTCGTTTGCTATCTGGAAACTGAAACCCGATCCTTCCCCCTCCCCCCTCCACCTACAGATTGCACCAACCACAGTGAAATCGTAAGCAAAGTAAGTAAACATGGTGCTTAACGTCCACAGAAACCGTACGGCTTATTAGGGACGGGGAGAAGGGGGGGAAGGGAGTATGGAGGTGGGGGGAGAGGGAGATTATATACCTATCGCTACACTGTCACCACCAGAACGACTTCTGCACTAAGGTGGGCAGCGATGAGAGCCATTTTAATGTTTCAGTAGGAAGTGATGGACAAAGTCACACGACAGTGTCCACAAACCACAACCTTTTTGAAGAGAAAGGAGAGCCGAAGCGGTATCGAACCGAGGTCCTTCCGCTTACCAGCCTAACGCCATACCGCTAGGCCAAACCGGCTCACAGTGAAATCGTAAGCACAGCCTGCAATTTTTAAATGGCACTGCGGACTACGGTTCCGTGCTCTGTTGAAACCAATAGTCTGTAGTGCACTTTCGGATGATGGCGTGAAATCGTCTTTATCCAAGTAGACGTGCTGTTTTCGGAGCTGGGAGAGTTTTCTAGGAGAAATTCGGACCATTTTTCTCCAGAGAAAAGCCAAATCCGACAGAGTCGCGCCAGCCGTCCTGATTTATCCCGATATTTCTGATTTGATTTGGATCCAGAGGCAGTCTCTCTACTCGCGTCACTTTTTTTTTCTTTCTTTTTTCAGAGCGGGGAATGTCCTTTACATTCATTTCTTCCTTTGTTTTTTGACTTCGGGCAGCCCTATGCAGTTGACAGGACTTTAAAAGAGACTGACTAACTAACGTCTCTTTTTATATTATTTTTTTCTTGCTGAGGTAACAGCTAGCGACTGACGAAACCTCTTCTTTTTTCTGTCCTGTTTCCTTAGCATGACGTGGCCTGATCGATGGAGACCTGGAGGCCAAAGTGAGTAAAGGACTGAGACCCTGCGTCCAACGTACGCCCTTCCCGCCGCGTCTCGCTTCAAGCAGTCGGTTGGACATACATTTAGCAGCATTGATGAGGTTCGATCGACCGCGGACAATTGATTTAGCGTCTGTTTGACTTGATTCCGTGGCTTAAGGAGCATCTGTGTGCTGTCCTGCCGGCTAAGCCTCATCCTTCCCGTCACTTGCTGACGCACGAATGACTGGCGGTCTGGTACCTTGTAGACTTTGCGCTTCGTAGACAAGACCCTTGTGGCTTTGTGCTGCATGTACAGGGCCCTGGAACAGTACACGCTGCATATACAGGACATTGAGGACTCGGTTTTCATAGACAGGACCCTTATGACTATGTACTTCATAGACAGGATCCCGAGGACTCAATAATCATAGACAAGACGCCTATGACTGTGTGCTGCATAGACAGGATCGTGAGGACTCGGTTTTTATAGACAGGACCTTTATGACTGTGTACATAATCGACAGGATCCCGAGAACTCGGTTTTTATAGACAGGACCCTTATGACTATGTACTTCATAGACAGGATCCTGAGGACTCAATAATCATAGACAAGACGCCTATGACTGTGTGCTGCATAGACAGGATCCCGAGGACTCAGTTTTCATAGACAGGACCCTTATGACTATGTACTGCATAGACAGGATCCCGAGGACTCGGTTTTCATAGACAGGACCCTTATGACTATGTACTGCATAGTCAGGACCCTGAGGAAGTTGCACGCTGCATAGACAGGATCCTGAGGTATCGCAGGACGTTGAGGCATCATCAGCGAACCAGGATACCGAGTTATAGTCAGTGATACCGGGACACCGCGGTTCCATCAACAGAACCAGGACATCGAGCTTACCTCAATAGAACCAGGACAGTGAGGCTCCATCAACAGGACCAGGACATCGAGCATACATCAGCAGAACCAGGACACCGAGGTTCCATCAACAGAACCAGGACATAGACCTTACATCAGTAGAACCAGGACACCGAGGTTCCATCGACACAACCAGGACATCGAACTTACATCAGTAGAACCAGGACGTCGAGGTTCCATCAACAGAACCAGGACATCGACCTTACATCAGTAGAACCAGGACACCGAGGTTCCATCAACAGAACCAGGACCCCGAGCTTACATCATAGAACCAAGACACCGAGGTTCCATCAACGAAATAAAGTTGTTGTTTTTTAAACCGCCAGCAAAAGCGGTACGGGGAGCACACCGGTGTACCATAAGCCATACAGAATGTGCGTGCAGTAGAACGTTCTTGCTGGAGAACAGCTGAAGCGTTTTGAAGGCACTAACAAACCAGATCCATTTTTACACAGGTCGTGTGCAACACCAGTTGATTTGTCTGGGGTATTGGATCAATTGTTTGTCATACCCAAACGTTGTATACAATCAGACGTAATCATAACCAGGCATTGTGTGCATCGGTCGATCAAACGGAGCTCTTTTGGACGATTCACGTGCTGTATGTAGATGGCTCGCACAGATCGAGCGCTATAGGGCTTTAGATCATTGAGAAAATATACCAGACAATACAGGAAAGCAGGATACAAGTTCATGTCACTTATAGCTTATGGACATTGCAGCGTATACGTGGTGACTTAACCATATTCTCTTCGATTAGTAAGAGAGAGAGAGAGAGAGAGAGAGAGAGAGAGAGAGAGAGAGAGAGAGAGAGAGAGAGAGAGAGAGAGAGAGAGAGAGAGAGAGAGAGGAGAGAGAGAGAGAGAGAGAGACAGACAGACAGACAGACAGACAGACAGACAGACAGACAGACAGACAGACAGACAGACAGACAGAACCAACAAAAGGGGGACATCACTTCCTATCTTAATGCAGATTTATTCTGTTGATGCTTGTAGTATTAGGCATTTTGTAAGATCCCTTTCGCTCTCCTTCTATACTGGTCACTACCAGTTCCTCTTCGGAGATCCAGGCATTAAGCAAGTCTAAGAACAAGAACTCAATAGGCTGAACGAGTGCTGAACTATCAGCGCAATACCGCAATGGGACAGAAAGCTGCATTGTACTCTCTTGCGAAGCAAACAAATCTCTGATGGGCAATAGTAGCTAGGAATCACGACACCGGCAAGTCTATCATATTCTCGTTTTCCAAACCCTTCCCTACTCAGCCGAACGAAATAGTATACGGTCGTATTGGAGAAACCAGGAAACCAGCCCATTCCACCATCAAAAAACCAAATCAAGAACAGCAGTACAGACGCCAGCTTCGAAGCGTGTAAACAATACAACATCACCAGTGCAGTGCATTTCCATTTGAAATCGTCTGTCGCGTCTAGACACAAGAAACACGTAGGCGAGAATCAACGGATGTGCAAAGATAGGAAAGGACCCTGTACAAGCGCAATAACTCGGTTCACTGGGACCCTCGGGATCTGCTGTGAGCATAGCGTTTCACAGACCCCTCTTACTCTTGCTCTGGCTCGGCTCTGGGCCAGATAAAAGGGAGCACTCCTAAGATAAAGAGTTAGCAGAAGAGCGTGAGCATATATATATACATATAAAAGAGTACCTACACGTTTTAGGCCAAACCAGTCAACCAGACGCAAAGCTAGAGGAAGAAGTTTTGAATCAGTTCAGGAAACGGCACGGAAGTTGTTTATGTGGGTATATGCCGATACTACCACTTGGCGGTGACTAGCATCGATTTTGGGGGATTCTCAAACAAGAGTAATTGTTCTGTCCCGACTCGGCGGAGCATTTGGGCATCCCATCCCCTCGACACGTGCACCCCGTTGTCCAAAGACGTCAAGAATAGTCACGTATCGGGGCACAAGAGAGAATGTGAATTCTGGATTGTTTCCATCGAGCTGATACTCTCTGGGCCTGGATACTGCCATCGGGGTTGCCATTTTCTGAAGCTGGTTACTGCCACGGATGCTGGTACCGTTTAAACAGGGACAGTTCTAGTGAGATTTGTGTTTTCCTGCAAGGAGATTGACACTGAGGTTGGTACCTGCTAGGCGCGGATATTACCAGTGAAGTTGGTACCTTCTCATGTGGATATTGCCACCGTGGTTGATAAGATAGTATTGCCACTGAGGTTGGTCCTTTCTGACGTGGGCATTGCTGTTAAAGCTGTTGCTCTTCTGACGTACATATTACCAACGAGGTTGGGGTACTTCTTGGCCGTGAAATACTCTCTGGGCGTGCAAATTACCAGGGAGGTTGGTACTTTCCGACCGTGCAAATTACCGGCGAGGTTTGGTACTTTTTGACCGTGGAAATTGCCGGCGAGGCTGGTACTTTCTGACCGTAGAAATAGCCAGCGAGGTTGCTAATCTCAGGACGTGGAAAATACCAGAGAGGTTGATACTTTCTGACCGTGGAAATCACGAGCGAGTTTGGTGCTTTTTGACCGTGGAAATTGCCAGCGAGCTTGGTACTCTCTGGCCGTGCATTTACCAGCGAGGTTGCTACTCTCAAGGCGAGGAAAATACCAGAGCTAGAGAGGTTGGTACTTTCTGACCGTGGAAATTACCAGCGAGGTTGGTACTCTCTGGCCGTGCGTTTACCAGCGAGGTTGCTTTCTCAGGACGAGGAAAATACCAGAGAGGTTGATA
>JABMCL010002880.1:462500-470000 GCA_018857735.1 Alviniconcha marisindica | reverse complement strand
CTCCACTTCCCCCCATTTCTGTCAGTCTCTTTTGTCTGTCTCTCTTTACACAGTGGCTTGCCGATATCTAAACACAAAATTTCGTGCATTGTCATTCGTGGTTCTGTCTCCTTCGTTTGTTTCTCTGCTTGTTTTTCTGCGTGTCTGTTTTTCTGTCTGTCTTTCCTTCTTTCTTTCCTTTCTTTCTTTCTGTCTGTCTGTCTTTTCCCTTCTTACACTTTTCGCCAGTTGCACGAGCCGATATCATAAACACTAAAGTCCTCATCTCTGTCCGCGTCTTTTCCTCGCTCGACATATTGGCATGCAATAACTCACTGATGCAACAGTTCTTATTCGTTCAGACAAATGGCGTTTCAACTTGCCATTACTGATCGGATCGTGTGCGCACGCGAATGAGATAATAACGAGAGAGAGAGAGAGAGAGAGAGAGAGAGAGAGAGAGAGAGAGAGAGAGAGAGAGAGAGAGAGAGAGACAGACAGAGAGAGCAGCAGAGCAGAAGAAAAGAGGGGACGGAAGAGGAGAGAGAGAGAGAGAGAGAGAGAGAGAGAGAGAGAGAGAGAGAGAGAGAGAGAGATTCACTTGTGGTGTAATGTATATAATTATGAAGGTATGTGAAATGTATCACAATTATGAAGCCAGGGATGACATGTAAACTGAGCTCGCACGAATATCAGAAGCTGCGAAGCAAAGAGAAAATCGAACAGTAAGCTGAAAGGTTACTTGAAGTATTATTACAGGATCAATAAAATACTAGTACACATTTGTTTTTGTCCTTGTGCATACCAGCTTTAAGTATCTGGCATTAAGAGATTAAACAGTTTGTTTTTGCTCAATGGGAGTAGTGTAAAACTGGTCTTCCACTGGAAGGAACGCAGTGTTATTTATCAGCAGACATGTATGGAAATCCACGTGCAGAAAAATAAAATAAACAAAGTCAACGCACACACACACACACACACACACACACACACACACACACACACACACACACACACACACACACACACACACACACACACACGACACACACACACACACACACACACACACACACACACACACACACACACACACACACACACACACACACACACACACACTCACACATACACACACATACACGAACACACACACACACATACACAAACACACACCACACACACCACACACACACACACACACCACACACACACACACACATGCTCACACATACACACACATACACGAACACACACACACACACACACACACACACACACACACACACACACACACACACACACACACACACACACACAGAGCCCACGCCCCCCTCTCCCAAGTAAACACACACACACACACACACACTGACGCTCCTCCCCCCACCCCCAAGTAAATACACACACACATACACACACACACACACACACACACACACACACACACACACACACACACACACACACACGCGCGCGCGCGCGCACCTACGCACGCACGCACCCACGTACGCACGCAAACACGCAGCCCACGCCTCCCCCGGAAAAGGAGAAGAAGAAGAAGAAGAAGGAAGGAGAAAAAGACAAACCGAACAAGAAAAGAAAAAACCGAAAGAAAAAAAAAACGAACACAACAACAACAACAACAACAACAACAACAAACCAACAACAGTAACAAAAGCAAACAAGCCAGAAAAAAACCCACCCTCACACTCAGCAAAAACAAGAACAAAACGAAACAAAACAAACTAAATCACGCAGCTAACTAGTCCTATTATATAATGCATTTATTCGTCAGCTAACTTTGTTGACGACTGACGCAGACGGAGGGAAATACACTAACGACCACGCGAGCAGAGAGTGAATTGTCAGAGTGATAATGTAAGCTTTTCAGTACGGAGGGCAGTTCCATTTGCCTAATGCGGCACGGACGACTCCAGAAGCAGTCGGTACTACCCATCCCCTGGTGCTCACGAAGCAAGGAAGCGGATTTGTGAAGGGACTTCATCGATCCACTAGCAGACGACAGCTGTATTTGTAAATCCCCCCAGATTACGGGTTGCCCTGACTTGTGAATTGCGGAGTTGACCGCCATGGGGAGGAGTTTGAAAACCCGGGAAAGTGACTTCCGGTGACACGAACTTGCACGGACCGTGTGACTGTTGGCTTGATGGACTTTGTTGCCGGTTGACGTATGGTCTGTGGCTTTAGAAACGCCGTCCGAGGCAAATATCGGATTATTTGTTGAGTCCCTTTAGATTTGTCTTGCTTGCTTGCTAAGTCTTCGTCCTGAGGTGACCCTGTACGGTTGACAGGACGTTAAAATCCAATTACTAACTAACTAAGTAATTGTCAAGTCTTGAATTCATGCAGAATCAACACACAAGGGTGTCAATTAGCGCTCGAAATACGTAGCACTAGTACAACAACAAAGACCTGAGTCGTCTACGGTAACTCTCACCTGGCATGCGTGTAAATACAAGGTACATAAACTGCACCAAAGGTATATCCTCAAAAAAGGATGCCCCCCCTGTGTATATATATATATATATATATATATATATATATATATATATATATATATATATATATGTAAGTCAAGCCGACCGGGTAGGTCTTGACAAAACCCTCAAGGGCGAAAATTTGGAGTAAAAGGTTTCCAATACAAAACATGCTTGGACTTTGTTATACTCCCTCTCTCTCTCTCTCTCTCTCTGTGTCTCTCTCTCTCTCTCTCTCTATATACGTCCTACATTTCACGCACACTCGGCGACACAGGTTGCAGGAGCCAAAGACAGAACCCATTTTTATTCAAGACCGGACATAGTCTTTTAATCCCGAAACCTTGGGCCGCGTTCTGTTTCAGATTTTTGAATTCTTGCATTTTTCAGCGCTCTGATATGATCATCCTCGTTGACAGTGTGTAACCACAGCGAGTTACTTGCGTTTTCAGCCGTATTATAGGCACGTTCTTGTGTTTTCAACCGTATTATAGGCACATTCTTGCGTTTTCAACCGTATTATAGGCACATTCTTGCGTTTTCAACCGTATTTTAGGCACATTCTTGCGTTTTCAGCCGTAATATAGGCAAATTCGCACCACTGTATGGAGCTTCGATTATGCAAAGCGCATGTGTGTAATTCTTCCAAGCACCGGACAAAAAGATAAGCGGATTAGCTTTCCATGTCATTTTTCATCGTTTTTCACCGTTTGATTGTAGTTTAAGTGTCGTTTTGCAGCTTGACAAAGGGGATTACTCCGACAATTCGCATGTGGTGTTTTGTCCTCATAAACAGCGTTATTCTGAACGTTTTATGTGTTTGTATTTTGTGGAGTTTCGTTTAAACAAAGCATGCGTGCGTCTGTCTGTTTGGAAAGCAAGCAGCCACCGCGCAGTGTTGACTGAATGATGCTTGATACTGAAGGGCCAGTCAACCGTGAGGGCATAATTATTGTGGAGAAACCCATCATCAAAGCACAAAAAACTCAAGTGTAAACTTAAACACAGGTGATCGGAAAGAGAAAAGTGATTATGGTCCCTGCGGATGACGAGAGAGAGCGAAGGCAACGGTGACGATGATGGTAGCGACGATGACGGTGATGACGACGATGGTTGTGACGATGATGGTTGGGGCGATGAAACTGTCTGGATTTCTTTATTCTATGTCTGTCTGTCTGTCCGTCTCTCTCTATCTCTCTCTCTCTTTCTCCTCTCAAAGACAGGTTGCTTGACAGGCATTCGTGACCAAACCTTTATTCTTGCGTAATAAAGTTAAGTCATTCAGTCAGAGTCAATCAGTCTCTCTCTCTCTCTCTCTCTCTCTCTCTCTCTCTCTCTCTCTCTCCCCCCCCCCCCACTCCCGCCCCGTCCTGTCAAGGACAGGTTATTCCACAGGCATAGCCCCCCCCCCACCCCCCACCGACCCACACACACACACATACACACACAGTTGTCACACACACATTGTTGTCACGCACACCTTTACTCTTGCGTAATGAAGTTCAGTCAGCCAGTCTGTCCCACTTCCTTTCTACTTTAAATTGACATTCTTCTTGTTGGCTGACAACAAAACACGATGTAATAAAGCATACCACGACGCATTGTTCCTTTCGTCTCCGGGAGAGTTGTCGGTCATCATCTTTGGTGAAACTAACCCGATAAACGCCAACGTGCACGAAGTATGATTTCTTTGAACTTTGGAATGAGCGTCAGCTCTTGTTGGCTAATGCTGATGTTGTAATTAAGTACCTCATTCGTGGTTGCAGTTATGGTGTCGTTGCCATGAATATAAAGCCACGTGATAAAATGAACTTTGTAACAAAGCCAGTTTACTGTAAGAAAAAAGGTACTTATCCTAGCAAACCAAAATCGATCAAATGCGAAAGAAAATCATCGTTTATTTTCTGTGTGTTGTTTGAAAAAAGGGGTTTACCCTGAAACGTGTTTTGCGTTTTATTTTTGTTTTGTTTTTAAAAGCATTTTTTTTATAAATGTGCAGTCGAACACACCGAAGCCTTTGCCATCGGTTTGTGTGCGTGGGTAAGGGTTTAGGTGTGTGTGTGTGTGTGTGTGTGTGTGTGTGTGTGTGTGTGTGTGTGTGTGTGTGTGTGTGTGTGTGAGTGTGTGAGTGGTTGCGTGAATGCGTGCGTGCGTGTGTGTGTGTGTGTGTGTGTGTGTGTGTGTGTGTGTGTGTGTGTGTGTGTGTGTGTGTGTGTTCGAAGCGATAATTAACTCCCCGATTGTTGATTGATTTTTCCTGCCTCTACTCCGTGTTCTTCTTTCTTTGCTTCCTCTGTTCTAATTACTTCTGTCCTCCTTTTTCTTCTCAGTCTGTCTGACATTCATTAGCTGGTTTTATTAAAAGAATTTTTATTATTTTGCAGTTAGTGAAATGGATCAAACTACACCCGTGTGGCGGGGTTGTTGCCCTGAATTTTTTTGATTCCTTGTCCCTCCGTTAACGTGCGTGTTTGCCTGCCCATCTAAGACTTCTCCGCCGATTGTGTGTACACACACACAGACGCACGCACACACATTCACACACACACACACACACACACACACACACACACACACACACACACACACACACACACACACATACACACACTCACACTCTCACACATGCACTCATGCACGTATGCACGCACGCACGCACGCACACACACACACACACACACACACACACACACACACACACACACACACACACACACACACACACACACGCACATACCCCCCCTCCACACACACACACAGTTGTCACACACACATTGTTGTCACGCACACACACATTCACACAAACATACACACATATACACACGCACACATAGACACAGACAGGCAGACAGACAGGCAGACAGACACACAGACACAGACACACACACACACACACACACACACACACACACACACACACACACACACACACACACTCACCCCGCCCCCCCCCACCCCCCCCACACACACACATCGCACCACACTACACACACTACCATACCCCACATTCACACACACACACACACACACACACACACACACACACACACACACACACACACACACACACACACACACACACACACACACACACACACACCGACATGTTAAACACTTCAGTTCTGTAGAAAGAGATATATCGCAAACAGAGAAATTTATTAGACTTTTTAGTGAACATGTTTGCTGTCAGCTGGAACAGTAGTTTTCCTTCTTCTTTTCTTTTGCGGTCAAACAAAGAATAAGGTATTGATATTTTACTTTTAATAACCACTATAATCATTAACTATTTTTTGTCAGCATGAAACGACACACGAACCGGCTGTTGCATACAGACAAAATAATGCTTCACACTACCCACAGACCACTTTTATTTGATTAATCTATATACACAGCCATCCAATTATTCCGGTAGTCAGACACTTACAAAGACGGCTTATTTTAATCGACATGTTTAACATCACAAAACAGGGAATAATTAATAGCTCATATATTAGTATGCACAGTTTATTTCAGGACCTGGTTGAATGATCGATTTCTTGAATTTTTGAACGACCAGCAGGAGAGAAAGACGCATAATACGTTTATATACACTTTTAGAGGTACAGATTAAAATGGCCATTAGTTCGACAATTCGTTTTCTCACACACGCTCTGAAATCTTTAAAGATTGAATGTATTCGATCAAGCACTTTTTGTGCGGAAATGGAGTATTTGGCGGCATATTAAGCGGTGCATTTTTTGCAACCAGATTTCCTTTCCTCATTTTGCTGTTTTCTTTTACACTCCTTTTCTCTTTCTCTCTTTGCCTGTTTCTTCTTTTCTCATCGGTTGCCTCATTTCCAGATGATTACTTTGAGGGGTGGGGGGTGGGGGGTGGGGGAGGGGGGTGGGGGGGTGGGGGGGAGGAAAGGTAAGAAAAATGCGAAAAGAGCAGATACACATCTGTAACTGTATTAATTAGAATTCCCATCCGTTTGTTCGTTGGACTCTTCCAACAGGCCCCTACACTCTGCTGTCGAGGGTCGTACCCATCATTTATTCTTGGCGCGCGCGCGCGTGTGTGTGTGTGTGTGTGTGTGTGTGTGTGTGTGTGTGTGTGTGTGTGTGTGTGTGTGTGTGGGGGGGGGGGGGGGGGGGGGGGGGGTCCTGTTCAAGAAAGTCACTCTGGTCTAACAGATGTGTGATCTATCCTAGTGATTGTGAAGGCTAGCCCAGTGGTTGTGACGGCTAATAGTTGTGATGGCTATATAGCTTAGTGGCTGTGGCAGCTAGCCTAGTGGTTATTGTGGCAGCTAGCCCAGTGGTTAGTGTGGCAGCTAGCTCAGTGGTTGTTGTGACAGCTAGCCCAGTGGTTGTTGTGACAGCTAGCCCAGTGGTTATTGTGACAGCAAGCCCAGTGGTTGTTGTGACAGCTAGCCCAGTGGTTGTTGTGACAGCTAGCCCAGTGGTTGTTGTGACAGCTAGCCCAGTGGTTATTGTGACAGCTAGCCCAGTGGTTATTGTGACAGCTAACCCAGTGGTTGTTGTGACAGTTAGCCCAGTGGTTATTGTGACAGCTAACCCAGTGGTTAGTGTGACAGCTAGCCCAGTGGTTGTTGTGACAGCGAACTCAGTGGTTATTGTGACAGCTAACCCAGTGGTTGTTGTGACAGCTAACTCAGTGGTTATTGTGACAGCTAGCCCAGTGGTTATTGTGACAGCTAGCCCAATGGCTGTGACAGCTAGCCCAGTGGTTATTGTGACAGCTAACCCAGTGGTTATTGTGACAGCTAGCCCAGTAGTTACTGTGACAGCTAACCCAGTAGTTATTGTGACAGCTAACCCAGTGGTTACTGTGACAGCTAACCCAGTGGTTATTGTGACAGCTAGCCCAGTGGTTACTGTGACAGCTAGCCCAGTGGTTATTGTGACAGCTAGCCCAGTGGTTACTGTGACAGCTAGCCCAGTGGTTACTGTGACAGCTAGCCCAGTGGTTACTGTGACAGCTAGCCCAGTGACTGTGACAGCTAAACCAGTGGTTACTG
>JABMCL010002880.1:455000-457500 GCA_018857735.1 Alviniconcha marisindica | reverse complement strand
TGCGTGCCATAATTGCCTTAGCCACGTGACAGACACGTCGCGTTACTCTTGTATGAGTTCTCTGACGTCATCAGATGTCGTCAGCGCGTGCTGTGTCGGTCTTGGGGAAGGAATTCTCATTTATTTTGTTTCGAAATGGAAAGTATCACCCAGCGCATGTTACATGCCTATAAATAACCCCTGGATATGAAAGGCGTATTGATTGTGGATTATGGAGGCGTATGTTGTGAGGGAGTCCTCCCTTGGTAATCTGGAACCTCTGCCCCCCCCCCCCCCCCCCCCCCCCCCCGTCCACCCATTCCCGCTCGTCCACCACCCCCTACCCCCACCTCCTGCCGTCGTGAAATGAAAGACTATGAACCGTTTCTCACACGCATTGCCGTAACGGGGCGAAGAAAAGCGATACTGTTCTGCTTATTGACTTGGGTCTTCGTGTTTTCCTTGTTGACTGCCTCTGGTCCGGTCGGCAATTCCCTCAGCTTGGAGATGGAGAGTGTGACTGCCTCTGGTCTGGTCGGCAATTCACTCGGCTTGGAGATGGAGAGTATGACTGCCTCTGGTCTGGTCGGCAATTCACTCGGCTTGGAGATGGAGAGTATGACTGGCTCTGGTCCGGTCGACAATTCCTTCGGCCGGTAGAGTACTGTAGTTTCCAATCAGACGTAGACGAGGCTGTCTCATCTCAGTCTGGGACGGGGCATAGGAAGAGAAAAGGTGTCGATCTTAGTCTCGCTGTCCTCGAGGCATGCACGCTAATCTCAGGACGCTGCAGTCTACCCGACCTGTAATCAATTCCTGATTGAAAGTCCTGTCAATAATTCAACGTTTCCATGTTCGAAACAGCGTCCTTGGTGGTGTGTGCCGAATGCAACGGACTTAACATTTTGAGAGCGAGAGAGAGAGAGAGAGAGAGAGAGAGAGAGAGAGAGAGAGAGAGAGAGAGAGAGAGAGAGAGAGAGAGAGAGCAGCGTTGCGAACAGCCTAACAGCTGATTGACTGTGCCGTGACATCTTCCTGCTTTGTTTTATGTTGTTGGAAGAACTCATTCTGTGAATATACTATAGCGATTTCTTGGTAGGACTCCTCTTGCTAGTCCAACACCTACGCAGGAATGCTTCAGCTTTCTCGGTCTCTCATCTTGGCATTTTCTTCATCGTCTATTTGTAGGCTTCTATTTCAAGTTTTCGTTAAATGAGTGATTTGTTTGAATGAAGTTACCAGGAAGTGCGGGTGCACAAGAGCAGCAACTTAATGGGTGTATGCAGGGGCGGTAACTCTAAAAACAATAGCGGGTCGACTTCCAAAATATCGTGGTACTCTTCTATGGCGTTGAGATTGAACGGGTCGCGTTTGCACATTTACTTTTGCTTATCGGCCAGTTTTCATACACTCAGAATTTTGTATTAGTTAATGTAGCGATTAGATCATTATGATCATCAGTATACATCGTGTTTACACGTCGTGAGGACACTCAACGATTTACTGAATTGCAGTCTCCCCAGTTTAATCACCAGGTATCACGTTTACACAGCCTCGATTACAGCTTCACTACTAACCCCACAGTTTTTATGTGTGCAGTATGAACTCTGATAAGGCGAAGGTAGCACGCGTGTACTATTTTTTGACAACCTGTGAGTCCTATAATAATAACAATAAGAATATTTATAAAGCGCAAAAATCTTGTCCGTAGTAAGTAAGCAAGTAACTTGGTGTTACGCCCAGTCAACCATTACGGTTATATCAGGGCGAAGAGGCTATTCTAAGCGTTCTAAGTCCTGATGCATGCATGCGAATAAATCCTCTTCCTTTACCGAATAAGGCCAGCTGCAATTGCAGATAATTATACGAAACGGTAACCACAATGAAATGAAATGAATTTAGTTTTGGGTTTATGTATTGAGTTCTGTCCAGCTCGGCAGGTGCTGAAACTGGTCATGTTCGTGTTTTCCGTGAATAGTGTTCATCGCCAAGCCTGTTGAAGTCTGTGAAATGTCTTTTATTATCATACCAAGTATAACATGTAACAGGTAATAGCAGTTAGCGAGTAATCAAAAGGAAAAGAAAAACAAGGACAACAAATCGGAATTAACAAATCTGCTAAGTTGAACAATATGCGCGCACAAATCTTCGTTTAATTCACTACTCTCAGCCAAAGAACACACACACACACACACACACACACACACACACACACACACACACACACACCACACACACACAACCACACACACACAACACACACACACACACACACACACACACACACCACACACACACACACACACACACACCTCTCTCTCCTACACACACACTCACACACACACACACACATCACACACACAAACACCACAACCACATAACACACACACACCACAAACACACACACACACACACACACACACACACACACACACACACACACACACACACACACACACACACACACACACACACACAAACACTCACACACACGCACACAACACACACACCCGAAAATCCC
>JABMCL010002880.1:430000-445000 GCA_018857735.1 Alviniconcha marisindica | reverse complement strand
CCATGACTCTGCTTTTAGAGCGTTTATGGGCATTTAGGTTCAAAATAAATTGGATTGTACTGGCTGAAAAAGAACTGACACGAAAGCGTGTCTCGACTAGCTGGGTGAATTCTTTGGTATGTTTCACTTCCGGTTTTTTATATATTTCTTTTTAACCTTAATAACGGCCATTCGTAAATGGCAGACGGATGTGATTCCAAGAAGTAGCTCAAGTACATCAAGGTTAATAAACTTGAAGTTTTGAACTCTTCATGTGAACTTGTTTTTGTTTCTGTGGTGCCGTTTGGTTTCTTTGAAGTATCGATCACTCCCACTAAAAGCAACTTTTGTTGGTCTGACATGAGAGAAAAAGTAGCCACGCCAATGCGTACATGCGGCTTTTTTTAAAACATTTATTGTTTTATTCGGATGGGCCGGCGTGACTTACGTAATATATCTGATCGCTGGTGTGTCATGAACAAGATAATGGTCAGTTCCGACCAAACCTCAGTGTTGTAGAAAATCGAAAGTTTCACCCATGAAACATGTTTCCGGACATCTGTAATATTACACAAACCATCTGCTATCACACCTACAGCGTGATCGAGTCATGTAGAAAAACGACTTCCCTCCTCCCGTATAATCTACCTCCGTGTCATCAACTTTTCACATTAGGTTACGACGTGCCAGTAAAACACTAGCAGGTGATGAATTACATCTTTATTATGACGCCCGTGTATTGGAATCTATCCCCACACCACCGCAACTCATTGCAGATCACGAAAAATACAGCATTTGGTACAAACCTTATGGTTTGCTTTCACAAGGCTCCAAACATCGTCCGAACGCATGTAATGGACCGTACAAAATGTAGCAATCGTAGCGTGCTTCGCCATTTTTCGCGCATGACGCGGCATTCGTTGAATGGACACGCTTGGGTGCACCATGATGTCAGTGACAAACACGTCATAACCTCGACACCGACACCTGCAGCCCTACCCCGGTCATTAACGGGCAGACACATCAGGAGTCTGTATAAAAATAATATTTAAAAAAAAATGAGAGAGAGAGAGAGAGAGAGAGAGAGAGAGAGAGAGAGAGAGAGAGAGAGAGAGAGAGAGAGAGAGAGACACACACACACACACACACACACACACACACACACACACACACACACACACACAGAATGACCTTACACATGCGTGACACCTGCGTCCCATTTTAATTACGCATATATTTCAATATTTATTTGTGACGAAGAGCATTATTTAGTGAGCGACATATCATGTGCGAGAGAGAGAGAGAGAGAGAGAGAGAGAGAGAGAGAGAGAGAGAGAGAGAGAGAGAGAGAGAGAGAGAGATTGATTGATTGATTGATTGAACTTTATTTTTGAACGGTGAAGATATTAGCACAAAGGCCGACTCACATATCTGCCGTTGCTACAGTACTACTAATAGCCAAGACATTCACAGTTAAATATTATTACAGAAGGCTATAGACAAATACAGCATCAGTAAAAATAAAAACAACAATTAATAAAATAATAATAATAATAACAACAACAACACATATAAAACCAGACAGCGATTGCAACGGAAATGGAAAAAAAAATAGCAGTGAAAAACAGCTGGAGCAAGAGAGAGAGAGAGAGAGAGAGAGAGAGAGAGAGAGAAGAGAGAGAGAGAGAGAGAGATAACCTATACCACGTAGCTGCTGACATCGGCTTCAGTTTTGACATGATAAATACTAATGGCGAGGCGTAGCTCACGTGCAATTACGCAGATGAGCGGGCTGGTAATGGCGGAAGGGTAGAAACGGGAGCCGTTTTCAGCCCCGCCGCCCGCTCTAATGACGACAGTTTACACTAGTTTGGAGAGAATAAAGAATCCGATACGTGTATACGTGAGAAGCTAAGTAGAACGGACGAGGTGTGACTAGAAAAGGACGTCGGTGATTTATTAGGGGGCTGGGGATTCATCAGCGCTCTCAGTGTCCGGCACCTTCCCACGTCCACTGTCTATCGATCGTGGAGGCGATAGTGTTGATGTAAGGATGACAGCGGCTGCTAAGGTCCCGAAATGACCACGGCGCTTCCTAAAGGCCGCTGTTAACGTCGCTTCGCTGATGTGTCGAACGAAGACTTTGCAGGAATGTCTTCGGTCACCTCAGTTCTTAATCCAAAAATAGCGGATCCATCCGTGGTTTAATGCTTCGGCAACTGGATTCGAAGAAGCGCGTCCCTTCTTTTATTTCTATGCTTGTAAGTAGGCTCAGATGGGTCCCACAGCATCCGCTCATGCTCGCGCAGATCAGTAAAAATAGATATAAAACGGCCCCAAAACTTCAATCCCATCCTCAGTGATGGCGATTTTTTCGTTCCTGAAAAATCCGCTCGTCGAGTCTCTCCCAAAAACAACGGGCGACGCATCAGTGACATCACGGGCTGCTCGTTCGCGCGCCGACTTCACGTGAGCCGGTTTGGCCTAGCGGTAAGGCGTTAGGCTGGTAAGCAGAGAGACCTCGGTTCGCATCCGCTTCGGTTCTCCTTTCTCTTCAAAAATTGTGGTTGTGGACACTGTCTTGTGACTGTCCCTCACAATTATGAAACATTAGAACGGCTCTCATCGCTGTCCGTCTCAATGCAGGAGTCATTCATGGTGGTGACAGGGTAGCAATGGTATATATAATCTACCTCTCCTCCACCTCCGTACCCCCCCCCCCCCCCCCCCCCCCCCCCCCGTCCCTAATAAGCCTTATAGTTTGTGTGGACGTTAAGCACCATGTTTACTTGCAGACTTCGCGAAACGAGACTTGCGAAGAAAGGCCTTGCCGAAGTTACCGAAGGCCCCTCAACAGCTGTACTACGGATATTGTGACTGCTCCGCACAGCAGTTGAAACAGCAATTAACGGAGCACTGGCGAGGTCCCCACTGCCTTAACATAGTTGTTGTTCTGGCGGTGGTCCACGGTCTCTTCGGTTTTTTGAGGGTCAGAGCGCGTGGACGAGCCACTCCCCCCCCCCCTTCTCCCATCCCTAATAAGCTATCTCACTTCTGTGGACGTAAAGCAGAATGTTTACTAGTTTACTTACCGAAGGCCCTTCGCGAAGTAACTTTGCCCTTTGAGAACGTGCCACGGGTCGCCGAAAACAACAGGCAGGAAGAGGTTGTGTGTGTGTGTGTTTCTGTGTGTGTGTGTGTGTGTGTGTGTGTGTGTGTGTGTGTGTGTGTGTGTGTGTGTGTGTGTGAGTGTGTAGTGTGTGTGTTTGTGTGTGTGTGTGTTTTGTGTTGTGTGTGTGTGTGTGTGTGCGCGTGGTGTGTGTGTGTGTGTGTGTGTGTGTGTGTGTGTGTGTGTGGTGCGCGTGGTGTTGTGTGTGTGTGTGTGTGTGTGTGTGTGTGTGTGTGTGTGTGTGTGTGTGTGTGTGTGTGGGGTGTGTGTGTGTGTGTGTGTGTGTGTGTGTGTGTATGTGTGTGTGTGTGTGTTGTGTGTGTGTGTGTGTGTGTGTGTGTGTGTGTGTGTGTGTTGTGTGTGTGTGTGTGTGTTTTGTGTGTGTGTGTGTGTGTGTGTGTGTTGTGTGTGTGTGTGTGTGCGTGTGTGGTGTGTTGGTGTGTGTGATTGTGTGTGGTGTGTGTGTGTGTGTGTGTGTGTGTGTGTGTGTGTGTGTTTTGTGGTGTGTGTGTGTGTGTGTGTGTGTGTGTGTGTGTGTGTGTGTGTGTGTGTGTGTGCGCGCGTGTGGTATGGTGTGGTGGGGGGGGGGGGGGGGGGGGGGGGGGGGGTCGCTGTTCACAATAGGGCAGAGAGGGAAGGGTTTGAGGAAGGATAGTTACAGTGTGTCTGTGTTCGTTGTGAGGATTAATTAGACATGACTCTTCTGCAGTTGGTTTACCCCGAGGAAATCTACACGAAAATCCCAGTGGGGCATTAACCTTTTAATGCCTATTGACCAAATAATCATTCAGTCGGGCAGAACAGATGTGTGCGCTTCCAGTCTTCCTGTTGCTTATTGAAGCTATTCAATGGCACGTAATTGACTAAGCTGTTAAAAAATATTACTTTTCTGTGCTTTCCTTGCTTGTCAAAAAGATTTTTTTTTTTAAGAAGAAAAGAGCAAAAATATGAACAATGTTGTTTGGTGCCCAAGCCTTTGTAATAATCGGAAGAGGCATGCACATATCTAATTCCCATTATGGCCACCGGAATGGTTAAAGTATGTAAAATGAAGGCAAATACATGCGCCAACAAAGGCAGTTGTTTCTCCGATCTGAGAATTAAACTCACCGTAGAGATGCTCAGATTAAACGGACGTTTCCGAGGAAGTTTGGGGATATTTTCTAGCCGTGTTGATCGTTGGAGCCGTCATATCGTTACCCAAACCACGTACTGTTTTGAAAAGAAACGTCAAGTGCACACGATGTAGCTGCTAGCATTGCCGATCGCAGCCAAGACTCGATTTAGTCAAACCAGCTGTACGTTATGCAATGCCGCACAATAAAACAAAAAAATCAACAACAAAATCAAACAATCTCACTTGAATCATATAATATCGCACAATCTCTAAAACAAAAAGCGCAGAAATAATTTCTAGCCCGTTTCCCTGAGTAAATCGTTGAGCTTTCCCTCGTTTAGCACTCCCTGTTTTTCTCATTTTTAGCGAAACGCCTTGAAGTGCAAGATCGTTCTGAGGGGTGTGTTGGAAAAAGAAAGGAGAGCAGACAGAACAAAAAATAAAGCAACAACTGCGCTGTGTGTGTGTGTGTGTGTGTGTGTGTGTGTGTGTGTGTGTGTGTGTGTGTGTGTGTGTTGTGTGTGTGGGTTTGTGGGTGTGGGTCTGTGCTGTGTGTGCGGCATGCGTGCGTGGTGTGAAGTGGGGGGGGGGGGGGGGGGGGGAGGGGGTCTCTCTCCTCCCTCTCTGTGAAATGCAGATAAAAGTTTCATGAAACTTGCAACTACGTATACAGTATATGATCTCAAAAGAAAGAAGAAGAAAAAAAAGGAGAAAAAAATAAGTAAAAAGGAAGTGGAAAAAGAAAGAAGAAGAAAATGAACTAGACGAGTGCAAGACAGTTACAAACACACGCATAGCCAAAACTTTCTTATTAAGGGGAAGAGAGAGAGAGAGAGAGAGAGAGAGAGAGAGAGAGAGAGAGAGAGAGAGAGAGAGAGAGAGAGAGAGGAGAGAGAGAATGTGTGTGTGTGTGTGTGTTGTGTGTGTGGTGTGTGTGTGTGTGTGTGTGTGTGTGTGTGTGAATGTGTGTGTGTGTGTGTGTGTGTGTGTGTGTGTGGTGGAGAGAGAGAGAGAGAGAGAGAGAGAGAGAGAGGAGAGGAGAGAGAGAGAGAGAGAGAGAGAGAGAGAGAGAGAGAGAGAGAGAGAGAGAGGGAGTATAAAAATAAAAGAAGTGAGTACGTGCCTAATCTGACGATAATTACGTTCATCAAACGGTCTTGAACAAACATTCACAGACAGTTACTCTTTGCTTTCCACTCGGTCTCACTTCTACACTGCAGCCTTCTAGACACAGCAGGAGCTGTTCTCTACTAATATTCACTTACAGCCAAATGCCCCGGACAGGCCCTGCAGTGGATGAGGATTGATACCGATTTAATTGGTTAACATTCCCGTGATTTGATTTGCCCGGGTATGTAGCGGTCGGCCTGCCTTGTTTGTCCAAAGATAAAACTGCTGTGGATAAATCACAAAGAGCCAATCACAAACCGTTATTTTCTTGCCTACGGAGGGAGAGAGAGAGAGAGAGAGAGAGAGAGAGAGAGAGAGAGAGAGAAATTGATTGATTGATTGAACTTTATTTTTGAACGGTGAAGATATTAGCACAAAGGCCGACTCACATATCTGCCGTTGCTACAGTACTACTAATAACCAAGACATTCACAGTTAAATATTATTACAGAAGGCTATAGACAAATACAGCATCAGTAAAAATAAAAACAACAATTAATAAAATAATAATAATAATAACAACAACAACACATATCGGAGAGAGAGAGAGAGAGAGAGAGAGAGAGAGAGAGAGAGAGAGAGAGAGAGAGAGAGAGAGAGAGATTTTTGTCTCTGCGAGGATGTTCTTACTGTGACAATCTCGGTAGTGAGGAACCTGTGTGAACTACAAATATTGTTTTACACGGAGTTCTTATGTTGCACCCGGATTTGAATTTCTGGGCTTATTTAATCGTTAGATATCGAATGACATTATTTTTACAGAGCGCATCCCCGTATCCCACGAACGAGGCTGGGATGATCTTCAAAAAAGATAATCAAGGCCAACGAAATTTTGTCTCAACCCCGTTGTGATCGCAAAAAGACACGATGTTGATTTAAACTTGAGACGACAGCCGCGAGGATCGCTTATCACATGATTGCATTGGTGAACAGAATGGACTCGGTGAATAATGAATGAGGAGTAATGAACAGAATGATGTTAGACCGTGCTACAGGGACGAGAAATATCGATCAGTATTTAGCTGCAAGTGCAATCCAAACATGCGGTATCATTTGCTGCTTCCTTGAATGCTCATTGAAAGAGAGAAAAGAAGAAAAGAAAAGAGAGAAGAAGAAAAAAGTTATGCAGCGTATGAGAGACAAGAGAGACGGTTGGGCGGGGGGTGGGGGGTGGGGGGGTGGGGGTGAAGAGTGCGAAAGAGACAGGAGCAATGCGAGGGGTGATGAGAGATTGGGGTGTGGCTGGATGTGAAGGAATGAGAAGGGAGAGCAGAGAGGGGGTGTCAGAAGGAGGGAGAAGGAATAGGAGAGGGGGAGGTGAAAAGGAGGGAGAAGGGATAGGAGAGGGGGGTGAGAAGGAGGGAGAAGGGATAGGAGAGGGGAAGTGAGAAGGAGGGGGAAGAGAGGGAGAAGGGATAGAGTGCGGGAGGTGAGATGAGGGAGAAGGGATAGGGGAGGAGGGAGAAGGAATAGGAGAAGGGGTGAAATGGCTGGAGAAGAGAGAGAAGGGGGTGACAATGAGGATGGAGAAGGGAGAAGAGGGGGCGAGAAGGAAGGAGAAGGGAGAGGAGATAGATGCTGGAGAAGGGATAATACACAATACAGAATACGGAATCTTTATTGTCTATGAATAACATAGAAATTTGGCTTACGACTGTACAGTAACACACAGTATAATAATACATGAACATAAGTACACATAAAACACAGAGCACTTTATCTTAGAGTCTGGACGGCACACACACACATTCGAAACAGTCAACCCTACCAGTTACACGCGTTAATACACGCCCTCACAGGTCAAGCCTTTTCAACAAACAAGAAAGGTACAACTCATCAAATTCAACCTAAACAGACATAATACCGACACACGAACATCTCTCTCAGACCAATACTGTCACATAAATAGCATAGCAAACCCTCACATTAAGACAGAGGGGTGTGAGAAAAAGGGAGATGGGATGGGACAAAGTGTGTGAGAGGAAGGGAAAAGGGATTGGACAAAGGGTGTGAGAGGAAGGGAGAAGGGATGGGACAAAGGGGTGTGGAGAGAAGGGATGGGACAAAGGGGTGTGAGAAGAAGGGAGAAAGGATCGGACAAAGGGGTGTAAGAAGAAGGGAAAAGGGACAGGACAGAGGGTTGAGAAGAAGGGAGGGTGTGACAAGAAGGGAGAAGGAATATGGCAGAGAGGTGTAAGAAGAAGGGTGAAGGGATAGGACAGAGGGTGTGAGAAGAAAAAAAGGGAGAAGGGAGGGGAGGGGAGAAGGGGGAAAAGGGAAAGGAGAGGCGAGGGTGAGATGAAGGAGGAAGTGACTTTGTCTCTCACAATTAACAAAACATTGAAACGGCTCTCATCGCTGTCCATCTTAACGCGGAATTATTCTGCTGGTGACAGTATAGCGTTAGGTAAAATCTCCCTCTTCCCCCACCGCTTGGATCTTCGGTCCCCGCCAGTACCTCTTCGGGGACAAGTTGGCGTTAAGCAAGTACTTTAACCACGCGTTCTGTGGTAGCTCTTCTAGTGGGTTGTTTCCTCGCTGCAAACATCTGCCATTGTTTGACAATCACTGCTTCCTTGGGCTTTGCCGGTCTTGAACATAACTCGGGAGCCCATAAGCTCTAGCAGACCTTACGACCATCCTGAAGATTTGTCTCAACCACCAGTCATCGTAAACTGGACGACAAATATCCTGCATCATTACGCTACCCGCACCGTCGCTGAAATCAGCTTCACAGACATTTATTCAATTCGGCCCCGTCGCTGCTTAGAGTGTAGAGCAAACACGGGTCTCGATCTGCAGCAGCGCCTGGAGCTTTCCGTCCGCTGTACAAGAGAGCGAGTTTGCTACCGTGGACTTTGCGGACTTCGATACATCACGCAGCGTCGCGTTCTGTACCGGACGACACCACGACAGTGCTGGCACCACGACATTGCTGGCACGCTATGACTGAATGACACCACGGCATTGTTGGCACGTTATGACTGAATGAGCAATCAAGCACGCCTGCAGTCGTCTGCACATTAGCTTGACAGCGGTAGCAAAGTTGTGTTGTGCACGATGAATTTGGATGGTATCCCAGTAAACATGCATAATACTATTTTGTTTGTCTGTGTCTCTCTCAGTCTCTCTGACTCACTCTCGCTCACTCACACACACATACACACATCATCGCACGCAGGCAATACACACGGTGTCGCACACATACACACGCTTTCTCTCTCTTCTCTTTGCAAACGCACATAAGCGTACACACACACACACACACACACACACACACATACACACACACACACAAACGAAATCATATCACATGGACACCCTCTAAGGGTACGTCTCTAGCCGAAACCGACAACCAACATCCAAACTGTGCTGACTCCAAACCCACCGTCCGCATCCGTAGCAACCCATGCTTATAGCTAGAGCCTACCGACGAAGTGAACAACCCCGTCGTTGAGGTCGACACCGCAGCCATCACCATCAGACATTTGCCAGACTGAAACCCTCTTCTGGATTCTGACCTCGGTCCGCCCAAGGGCATGTGCTGACCACGCCATGAAGATGTCCGGCAGAGAGCAGAGAGCGACTGGTAAATTGAGATGTTGGAGGTGGTAGTCGGGGGCGGAATGGATTTAGGACGATGGGGGTGGAGGGGAGGGGGGGGGGGGGGGGGTCTGAGGAGTGGGCAGAGTCCAGAGGCGGTAGGTGGGAGTGAAAGGGTTGGGGCAGGATGGGAGGGATTTTGGACGAAGGGTGTGGGTGTGAGGGGGTGGGGAGTGGGTGTGAAGGGGTGGGTTGGTGGGGGGGGGGGGGGGGGGGGGTCTGGGAAGTGGGCAGGTCCAGAGGCGAGAGGTGGGAGTGAAGGGGTTGGGGGCGGGAGAGTTGAGGGGCGGATCTCGGAGAACATCTCGGGGGACACATCACGGGGCGGTGTGAAGAAGGCTCCTGAGCTAATCGCCCGTAGCTATCAGCTCGTGCTTTAATTAATGATGGCTGTGCAGGACCGGAGTTGAAAACACAGGGTCCCATTGGGGACACTATCCGTGCACTGCAAGTGCTAACTCCTTATCTAGCACGGGTGACCTCAGACAAGACGGGGTTTTGTACTTTTGCCATCTCTTTTGTCTCTGTTGCTGCTTGCTGTTGCTGTAACTATGTCAGATGATCAAGTCGCAGACATCGGACATGACTCATTCAGAATCAATTCGACATGAATACAGAGAGGCTGCCCGAGACCAGAGAACGGCGATATATATATATATATATATATATATATATATATATATATATATATATATATATATATATATAGAGAGAGAGAGAGAGAGAGAGAGAGAGAGAGAGAGAGAGAGAGAGAGAGAGAGAGAGAAGATGAATAATAATAATAATAATAATTTGAAGAAGAAGAGCATTCTTCAGTCACAGTTCATTGAGAAAGGTTTCAAGAAAGCCGAAAATTCGGAACAGAATGTGGTGTTACTGTTGTTTTTATTTACACAAAAAGAAGAACTTGTAGATCCTCCAAACGAATCAACATCCGCTGTCAAGATTTGTCTCAGCCACCAGTCATCGT
Source organism: Alviniconcha marisindica (assembly GCA_018857735.1). Classification (NCBI taxonomy): domain Eukaryota; kingdom Metazoa; phylum Mollusca; class Gastropoda; family Provannidae; genus Alviniconcha; species Alviniconcha marisindica. The sequence goes on along the minus strand of JABMCL010002880.1, from coordinate 434,992 downwards.
AAGCTGGACAGCAAATATCTTGCGGCATTTTCTGTACACAGCGGCGGTTAGCCGTCGGCCAAATAGAATGCGGCATTACTTCCAGGAGCTGTACAACATGTTCAAGGCGCAGACATCGCACAGAATGATTGTAGATCCTCAGGAGGAACATCGCGTTCCTTACGTATCGGCGGTCAGTTGCTATACGGAATCTGGCATATTTCTCTTGGAGGATCTGCGAATCATTCTGTCCGCCGTCTGATTCTGGATCATTGTTTTTGTCTTCATGTTAATAGCACCGTATAAATCGCGGACAAAATTGAAGTCAGCCATGTTTGACGCATAGTATAGCCTACTGAACTGGCCAAAATGGTGATTATCATCGGTGGGACCAGTTCAACAACGAATACTTCGTATACATGTTCATGTGCAGCATTAATAACAAACAGCAAAACTTTGTGCAGACAAGTGCATTCTGTGTTTTTATCAGTGATATTTCCTCTTCAGTCGAAAGGAGTATGTTTTTACCGGTTTTCGTGCTCTTTACGGTCATCTGTCGTGCTCTTTTGAACCCTATTGGTTTTTTGACCGTTTAACCGTTGTCATGGAAATTGCTGTTTCTATTACCATAGTTCGGCTAGAGTTATTTGATTACCATAACTGTGACTCTATTAGCAGACGGGCGAGATTACCCTGCGCTCAGTCGACTGTCAGTGAATATGAGGACTGCATGTGGAAAGGAAGACACACACTGGTGCTTCTTGTTCTTGTTTCCATTGCTGTTGTTCTGTCCAATGTTTGCGCTCAGTCGACTGTCAGTGAATATGAGGACTGCATGTGGGAGGGAAGACACACACTTGTGCTTCTTGTTCTTGTTTCCAATTGCTGTTGTTGCTATCCAATCTCGTTGTTGTCTTGGTTTGTAGAAAAGGGTCACGCAGCTACAAATGCTGCTGTAGTGCTTCCAAGAAACATACTTGACGTGTTTTTATTTTTTTTATTTTTTATTGAGGTTTTCATCACCCAGTCAGAACAAGCCCGTCAGAAATTAAGTCAGCGAGTAAACATTGTCTTGCTCCGGATTAAAGAAGGAAACATGCCTCTGATTCTTGGAATGAGAGATTTATTGCAGAAGGCGTGCGTGACTCACCTAGAACACTTTGGCAACAACGTGCCACCTTATAAAGACCAGTTCCACATCCGTTGTCAAGATTTGCGGACGGAATTGAAGTGAGCCATATCTGACGCATAGTTTAGTCTACTGAACTGGCCAAAATGGTGATTATCGTCAGTGGGACCAGTTCAACAACGAATATGCGTGTACATGTTCATGTGCAGCATTAATAACAAACGGCAAAAGCTTTGTGCACACACGTGAATTCGGTGTTTTTATCAGCGACATTTCCTCTTCAGGCGAAAGGAGTACGTTTTTACCGGTTTTCATGCTCTTTACGGTCATCTGTCATGCTCTTCGAACCCTATTGGGTTTTTGACCGATTAGCCGTTGTCATGGAAATTGCTGTTTCCATTACCATAGTTCGGCTAGAGTTATTTGATTACCATAACTGTGACTCTGTTAGCAGACGGGCGAGATTACACTGTGCTCAGTCGACTGTCAGTGAATATGAGGACTGCATGTGGGAGGGAAGACACACACTTGTGCTTCTTGTTCTTGTTTCCATTGCTGTTGTTGCTATCCAATCTCGTTATTGTCCTGGGTTTGTAGGAAAGGGTCACACAGCTACAAATGCTGCTGTAGTGCTTCCAAGAAACACACTCGACATTTCTTCATTCAGGTTTTCATCACCCAGCTAGAGGAACAAGCCCGTCAGAAATTGAGTCAGCGAGTAAACAGTGTCTTGCTCCGGATTAAAGAAGGAAACATGCCGCTGATTGTTGGAATGAGAGATTTATTGCAGAAGGCGTGCGTGACTCACCTAGCTAGAACACTTTGGCAACAACGTGCCATCTTATAAGGACCAGTTCCACAGACTACGCCGCTCCAGGTCGTCGGACCACTTTGTCGGCTGAGCACTGCTGCAATGTGTATTTAGCCGTCTGAATGCACGGGGACGTTGGCGTGTCGTAGGGTAATTCGTGAGCTCACAGCGCCGGATAAATACTGAATGACCCTCTCGTCATTCGCCTGACTCTCTCTACCCACTGCTAGGCGCGTGCGTGCCAAAATAAAACAGAGCCGGGATCACCTTGTGAATAAATAATAACAAAACGACGAAAAGGGCTTTGCAGTGCAGATTTCTGTTTGACGCTTTAATAATATGGCTTACCTAATTCTTACACGCTGGACAAAGACCACCGACATGGAAATGAGATCAAATTAAAATGAAACGAGATCAGACTAAAAATAACTTATTTTAATTAGAGAGCACAAAACATGCGCAAATATTCAGAGGAAAGACATTTTCCAAGCAGCAGGCAGATAATTAATACGCTTACACGCAGTGATAGTCTTCACACACAGTGGAAAGTCTTCAGACACAATGATAGTCTTCAGACACAAAGGAAAGTCTTCAGACACAATTGAAAGTTTTCAAACACAATGATAGTCTTCAGACACAACGGACAGTCTTCAGACCCAATGCTAGTCTTCAGACACAATGCTAGTCTTCAGACACAATGATAGGGAGACACAATGCTAGTCTTCAGACACAATGATAGGGAGACACAATGCTAGTCTTCAGACACAATGATAGTCTTCAGACACAATGCTAGTCTTCAGACACAATGATAGTCTTCAGACACAATAATAGGGAGACACAATGCTAGTCTTCAGACACAATGATAGTGAGACACAATGCTAGTCTTCAGACATAATGATAGTCTTCAGACACAATAATAGGGAGACACAATGCTAGTCTTCAGACACAATGATAGTGAGACACAATGCTAGTCTTCAGACACAATGATAGGAGACACAATGCTAGTCTTCAGACACAATGCTTAGTCTTCAGACACAATGATAGGGAGACACAATGCTAGTCTTCAGACACAATGATAGGGAGACACAATGCTAGTCTTCAGACACAATGCTAGTCTTCAGAACAATAATAGTATTCAGACACAATAATAGTCTTCAGACACAATGGATAGTTTTCAGACACAATAAAAGTCTTCAGACACAATGATAGTCTTCAGACATAAAGACACAATGGAAAGTCTTCAGACACAATGATAGTCTTCAGACACAAAGGCACAATGGAAAGTCTTCAGACACAATGATAGTCTTCAGACATAAAGGCACAATGGAAAGTCTTCAGACACAATGATCGTCTTCAGACACAAAGACTCAATGGAAAGTCTTCAGACACAATGATCGTCTTCAGACACTATGATAGTCTTTAGACACATAAATGATTGCTGCTGTCCTTTAATTGGTAGCTTTAGCTTGTGAGAGCCCACATTGTGCACCGTATGCATCTGGCGCTGTCAACACGCAAGTCTGGTAGTAAAGAAATAGCTTGTGAGAGCCCATACTGTGCTCTGTATGCATCTGACGATGTGAACACGCAAGATTTTGCGCAGACCTTTTTATGCGCCCAATTTAATTTTTAATTAATTCATTCCTTTATGTTGATGCAAGTCCGATCGACGGCTTGATAGGTAGGTTAGTACTTTCACAGGTATTCTGTTTCGGTGGAAATTACATTGAAGTCCTGTCTGGGTATTCACACGTCTGTTGCACTTGCGCATGCTACATCAGACACCTGCGGTACTGGTTCGTGTGATGGTGATGTCCTGTTCGGGTATTCACATGTGTGCTGTGCTGGTTTGTCACATTAATGTCCTGTCCGGGTGCTAAAACGCCTACAGTACTGCATCATTGGCGGGAGTTGTCACAAGTGTCATTTTTTGCGACAAAATACGTTTGTTTGTTTTTTCACAACAAAATTATGCTTGTCGCGACAAAACGTTTGTCGCGACAGGCATACTTTTGTCGCGACAAAACTTTTGTCATGACAAATATTTGTTGCGACAAACACGTGTTTGTCGCGACAAAAATGATACTTGCGGCAGCTCCCGCCAATGACAGTACTGGTGCATGTCACATTATGTCGTGTCTTTGTATTCACGCGACTGCTGCATTCTACTGGTGTAGACCAGAAGGAACACGAGGTAGATCTAAAATCATAACGAAAGCCTCGAGGAAATTACTTTAGTCTCAGTCTGAGATTTTACCCATTACGTCCAACTGTTTGAGAGAGAGAGAGAGAGAGAGAGAGAGAGAGAGAGAGAGAGAGAGAGAGAGAGAGAGAGAGAGAGAGAGAGAGAGAGAGCACCACTTACATCAGCCCTAAAAGAAGACATTACTTTGACTGATTTGTATAATGCTCCAAACTGTGAAAGGGAAGATCCTGCAATAGTTTGGTTGATGGTTCTTCCCAACAGTGGTCCTTGGCCTATTTTTCATAATTGTTTACGACGTTGACACAGCTTGTAGCTATGAAAACTATAACGGAAGAAGCTTTTGATTTCGTCCACCAAAATGAGACAATTCCACAGAACGCAAGCGCAATAGGTGCCCAATCGCAGACGACATTCGCTGCCAGACACGGCAGAGCAGACAACAGACAGGTAGGGGCAACGGCTACCATGATCAAAGGACATGGCTGTCAGCACCGCCGATTGAACAAACCCCGGCGGCAGATCCGCCTACGGACCTGAGTGTATCATTGCCTATAGATCCGTTCTTGTTCACCTCACTTCTCCAGGCTTCTCATTCTACATCCGGCCGCTTTTTCCGCTCTTTTTTCTCTTACTTTCTTCTCTTTCAATTGTCCCGAAATCGATTTAAATGCGATTATACGTCTATACACGTGCAAATGTTAAACCATTCTCTTTGAGGTCACAGTCGTATGAGTAATGCATACATGTGAGCATTAATTGATGCTGCTTGAATCCACTGAGACGGTCCGCCGACCAATTTCTGGCGCCTTTCCTTGGCCTTCGGGGAGGCTGCTCGTTTCGGTCCTGTGCAGCCCTGCCCCGCCACCT
>JABMCL010002880.1:422500-427500 GCA_018857735.1 Alviniconcha marisindica | reverse complement strand
CCATTCTCTCGGGGGTCTCTTCCTCGCTCAGATGGCTTTATGGGAGAGTGTGTTTAGCCGCGCTGCTGAGAAAAATGATCAAACCATACAGCAATCCGAGCAATGTTTTCAGTTTTTCCTCTGTCTGATTAAAGTAGAAGAAGAAGAAGAAGAAGAAGAAGAAGAAGAAGAACAAGAAGAAGAACAAGAAGAACAAGAACAAGAACAAGCAGAACAAGAACAAGAACAGAAGATAACAACGCTTGATTTTAAATTCACTCAGTCGGGAAAATTCGGGTCGACTTACCTTACGCAGCTGCCACGAGGCAGCGCTTGTTCGAGATGTCTGAATGTTTACCCCTTGCGAATACGTATTAATCTTGAGAAAACGGCTCCGGGAATTTCACGCGTGTCATAACTTATGATTTCACTACATTCCAAGCATCACTTTCCGTCCCCTTCCTCCAAACTCTGCCATAATTAGTTACGGCATTGAAGGGTCACTCTTAAATCCGTGCGTCTGTTTACTCAAATCGCCCATGTAACTCTGACGTTGTTGGTGACTTCCGTGAAATTCAGGAAACGTTCGGGTACTGAGGTCATGGACGCAATATGGCTTCGAAGCACGCACACCAGGCGCGTTCGCCGCCTGAAAAAGAAGAAGGAAAAACAAAAAACAAAAAAACAAAACCAAGAAACTGTTTCGTCGTGATTCGAACAGTTTTGGTTTTACTTGTGATAGTGTAAGGTTTGTGAACGGGTATAAAAAAAAAATATATATATAAAAATTAAAATAAAACGCGGCCTGATGTGATTCGCGTTGTCTGTGTGGATACAAGCGTACTGCCATGTCGTGTATACGTGTGTGTGCCTGTCTGTGTGCGCGAGTGTGTGTGTGTGTGTGTGTGTGTGTGTGTGTGTGTGTGTGTGTGTGTGTGTGTGTGTGTGTGTGTGTGTGTGTGTGTGTGTGTGTGTGTGTGTGTGTCGGGGGGGGGGGGGGGGTAGCTTACATTACATGAATGAGATTGTTACATTATTGAATTTAACATTATTTATTTATAACTTTTATACATGGCTAATTTTACTGTTTTGTCTATTTCTTTAATGCACTGTATGAATGGAACGTCGTCAAGACAACTTTCTGTATACATGTAAATGCCATTGGCGAATAAATATCCTAGTATCCTTGTATTTGAGCACGAAGTGTTAGCTACCTGCCATTTTTGGAGCCCTCTGGCGTATCTAGTTATGGCAGTGGTTGGAGGGAGGATATCGTAAACCGATACTGGGAGTTTCATGTATTTGCAGTCCTCATCCTAGACTAAATAGACAGTCAGCCCGGTTACTCCGTTAAACTGGAAAGTAAAGTAGGCCTACAGGGCCGAGCCTGGCAGGAGCCTAGTATTTATGCGACTGTCCTGAGAGAGAGAGAGAGAGAGAGAGAGAGAGAGAGAGAGAGAGAGAGAGAGAGAGAGAGAGAGAGAGAGAGAGAGAGAGAGAGAGAGATTGATTGATGATGACTGAACTTTATTTCTCAACGGTGAAGATATTAGCACAAAGGCCGACTCACATATCTGCCGTTGCTACAGTACTACTAATAACCAAGACATCCACAGTTAAATATTATTACAGAAGGCTATAGACAAATACAGCATCAGTAAAAATAAAAACAACAAAAGAAAGAGAGAGAGAGAGAGAGAGAGAGAGAGAGAGAGAGAGAGAGAGAGAGAGAGAGAGAGAGAGAGAGAGAGAGAGCCATGCGACGGAAGCCTTTGCCGAACAAGACCGATACAGCAGAGGCAATTGGCACATTATCATCCCAGGCATCGAACTGTAGACCGCGTTCGTACTGTGAATAAATCGGAGTTCGTCTTCGTCACTGGGCAAACGTTCGGAAGAGCGGATTGACTGAAGAGGCTTGAGGGAGTGCGTGTGTGTGTGTGTGTGTGTGTGTGTGTGTGTGTGTGTGGAGGGGAGGGGGAAGGAGGGGAGGGGGTACGGTGGGTCAACGGAGCTACGGGTGAGGTAATGTAAAGGTTGATAATGTGGGGAGAGTGGGTAGACAACCAATGGCACTTTTGCTTAGGCAAAGATGTATTCGCTGTAGCTTGTGCACGTCAGATGAGAAATGGGTACATCCGATTAGATGGCAGATGTGACTGTACAACTTCATATACACGGTGACTGATGCTGCTGCTAATAGTCCTGCCACTGCTACTACTACTACGACCACAATGACCACGGACAACACTCCTATCAGCACCACCCATGTGTTCGTAATAAACAGTGGTAACACTTTACAGATCTTGGGGTACAGCTGAATGCTTAACCTGTTTAACCCTTTCACTGCCCCAGCCTGTAAAATGCCCGGGCTAAATGATGCACGGACGCGCCTGCAAACATATATTTTCCAGTCCTGTAACATATCTACTTTCAATGCTATGCGTTTTGATGAAAATCCTTTTGCATGCCAGTGCAAAAAAAAAAAAAGCTTAAGGGTTTCAAATTTTGCACTTTTATTGCTCGTTTTCAAATGACACCGTGGCAGTGAAGGGGTTAAAGACTAGGTGATAACAGTGAAGATTTGTGTTCCAGCCACAGAGCGCTACAACTCAGAAACACTCTTTTGGAGCACAAGACATCCGAGACCGGAGGCAGGAGGGGTCGGGGTGGGGATGAGGGTGGGGGTGGCGATGAGGATGAGACAGCACGAGAGTCAGACGATCAAATATTCAGTACCGATGAGATGGGAACAACGCAACCCAATCTCTCACTGCCCCCAAATTTAGCACTTTCCAAACCTTGCCTTTTACCGTCGATGCGGTATTGGAGAAGAAGAAAAAAATCACATTCCTGTGACTGACTGACATTCAGGAATAAGGATGCGATCGAAGGAGGAGTATGTAGGCTATAAACACAATCTTTATAAACATCTTGACTGCTGTATAAAACGGAGCCGTTCGGCAAATTATTGGCTGTATCTAGAAAGAAGCAGCCAAATCGTCTTCCTTCGTCCTTTTTTGTATCTCTCCGACGAATATGTCAACTGCAACTGATTTTGCCGATGTAAAAAAGGAGAACCGGTTGAGATATCTCCCAGTTAAATGCGTAGTCGTAACGGGCGATGACCTCTTCTTAGGGAAAATCAGGGAACAGACACTGCCAGGGAGAAGTGGAAGGCAACAAGATAAAGACTGAACACAAGCGACTGAATGTACAGTTAGTAAGTATAACACCGACTATTTGAAACAGCTTCAGATTAATACGAAACAGTAGTAAACTAGCGTCGAGATCATGACTCAGAAGTGTCATCTTTATAGGATCATAACTCGGAGGTATCGTCTTTAGAGGACCATGACTCGAAATATCGTCTTTAGAGGACTATGACTCGGAAGTGTCATCTTTAGACTATGACTCGGAACTATCATCTTTAGAGGACCACGACTCGGAGATATCATCTCTAGAGGACCATGGCTCGGAGGTATCACCTTTAGAGGACCATGACTCGGAGGTATCGTCTTTAGAGGACCATGACTCGGAGGTATCGTCTTTAGAGGACCATGACTCGAAATATCAGCTTTAGAAGACCATGGCTCAAAATATCAGCTTTAGAGGACTATGTCTTGGGAGTATCATCTTTAGAGGACTATGACTCAGCGGTATCATCTTTAGAGGACCATGACTCGGAGGTATCATGTTTAGAGGACCATGACTCGGAGGTATCATCTTTAGAGGACCATGACTCGGTGGTATCGTTTTAGAGGACCATGACTCGAAATATCAGCTTTAGAGGACTATGACTCGTGAGTATCATCTTTAGAGGACCATGACTCGGAGTATCATCTTTAGAGGACTATGACTCGGAGTATCATCTTTAGAGGACCATGACTCGGAGGTATCATGTTTAGAGGACCATGACTCGGTGGTATCGTCTTTAGAGGACCATGACTCGAAATATCAGCTTTAGAGGACTATGACTCGTGAGTATCATCTTTAGAGGACTATGACTCGGAGAGTATCATCTTTAGAGGACTATGACTCGGAGTATCATCTTTAGAGGACCATGACTCGGAGGTATCATGTTTAGAGGACCATGACTCGGTGGTATCGTTTTTAGAGGACCATGACTCGAAATATCAACTTTAGAGGACTATGACTCGTGAGTGTCATCTTTAGAGGACCATGACTCGGAGGCATCATCTTTAGAGGACTATGACTCGGAGGTATTATGTTTAGAGGACCATGACTCGGAGGTATCATGTTTAGAGGACCGTGACTCGGAGGTATCATGTTTAGAGGACCGTGACTCGGAGGTATCATGTTTAGAGGAACATGACTCGGAGGTATCATGTTTAGAGGACCGTGACTCGGAGGTATCATGTTTAGAGGACCATGACTCGGAGGTATCATGTTTAGAGGACCGTGACTCGGAGGTATCATGTTTAGAGGACCGTGACTCGGAGGTATCATGTTTAGAGGACCGTGACTCGGAGGTATCATGTTTAGAGGACCGTGACTCGGAGGTATCATGTTTAGAGGACCATGACTCGGAGGTATCATGTTTAGAGGACCATGACTCGGAGGTATCATGTTTAGAGGACCAGGACTAGAAAGTATCATGTTTAGAGGACCATGCAATGAAAGCATCTGGGTGCAATCAGTTATTAAAATATTCAATAGGGTGTCAGAAAATAATGGTGGTGAACTATATTCGAAGGAAAACCAGAATCGAATACCATTTTAGAATTCGAAATCAATAAATAAGGGAGTTAATTAGCGCTCGAAAGACGTCACTCGATTCTGCGCAGGCGCTGTGGGCCTCGTTCTGTTTCAGATTGTTAGAAATCGAAATGTTTTTACAAGTAATTTGATGATTATGATTCATTAGCAATCGCTGAACACGAGAGAACTGCGTTTGAAAGACGGGTACATTAAGGGTAAAAGTAAATTAAGTTCGCTTGGATTACATTAAGATATATCTGGCTGTGACACAGCGATCCCCGTGACAATATTTCTTGACG
>JABMCL010002880.1:397500-412500 GCA_018857735.1 Alviniconcha marisindica | reverse complement strand
AGCATCTTTTCAGCATGTTAAACTGGGGCTTTTGTAAAGGTGGACAATTTCGCTGATTCTGTCCACGGCTCTGATTGGTTGAAGGCTGACTAAGCAGCCTGCGACCGAGTTTTTGTTCCAGTCAACGACATGACCTTTCATTCCAGATTTCCGAAGAGAGAGAGAGAGAGAGAGAGAGAGAGAGAGAGAGAGAGAGAGAGAGAGAGAGAGAGAGAGAGAGCAACAAAGATATTGGGCCCCTATTGGCTCAGTTTGACATAGTCGAGTTCAAAAGTCCAGACTTCTTTTTCACGATAATTGTTGACAATTTTCCTCATAAGTAGTTTGATACTGTTGCCAAAAGCTGTTGTCCTGTATGTATATAAGTCTGCACACATATCTATCGTTGCCTTAAAATAAGTACGTCTGTTGCTGCTTTTAGCACAAGCAGCTAGATTATGTGAACGAGAACCTCAGCCGGCTCCTAACCAGGAACAAGCTCTCTTGATTAAGTCATTACATTTCATTTCATTCTCCTAATCCTTCCATATAAAGAAGCTGGTAGTATACAGAGAAGAAAAATAAGAAGAAGAGGAAGACCTCAAGCGGAACATTGCTAGCAAAGATCACGTGATCATCAACATGAAATGTGGTTGAGTGGTCAAGACATTTGGCTCCAGATCAAAACATTATGGGTTAGAATTCCCTGTCATGTGGAGTCTTAGTGTCGCGCTGAAAGTCTGTGTGTCTGGTCCTTTGGCTACTGGTGGAGAGAGAGAGAGAGAGAGAGAGAGAGAGAGAGAGAGAGAGAGAGAGAGAGAGAGAGAGAGAGAGAGAGAGAGAGAGAGAGGGGTGGTGGTGGTGGTAGTCTCGTGCTTACATTAAGACATTAAAAAACTAGGGAAGCACCGGAGAAAAAAATGGTCATGGGTAAGATTTGTACATATGCAAGTTCTTCCATTTCTTCAGGGACCAAATATGCAACATCGCACGACTCTGTGACGGCCAGCTTTTCCCGAGTAAAGGGGCTCTCATTTCATGGAATGGTTCCAAGCTGGGACTATAAAGTACGCGAAATATTAAATCCAAACACAAAACTTCGATTATCTGGCGGACGACAGAAAAAATGAAATAAACGAATAAGTATGGTTTCCATCCGTTGCGTGATATCATTAGCGTTGGCACAGTCGACAGAACTACAAAGTGTTAGTTTTAATGGAGCGTGAACAGCCGGTCGCAGTAATATTAAAAAAATGTGGAGAGAATTCGGCACGATGGGCGATTGATTTGCTATGTTGTGTCACGCCTCCTTTCAGGAGGAAGTTCGGTTTTCGTACAGGCGACTGCAAAGTCGCATTTATTTGGATCTTATTCCGTGTCTCTCTTCGAGCAGTTTGGTTCTGTTACAGTAAATAGTCTTCCTTAACCAGTGCAACCTAAACTCGAGCACAGGTTCATGCACTAAAGCTGCAGAAGAGAGGAGGCTGAAACCCAAGAGCTGAACGGGTTTAACTGAAGAGCGAAACTTTCAATGCTGCTGCTGCTGCTGCTGCTCCTCCTCCTCCTACTACTACTACTGCTACTGCTGCTGCTGCTGCTGCTCCTCCTCCTCCTCCGCCTCCTACTACTACTACTACTACTACTGCTACTGCTGTTGCTGCTGCTGCTTCTCCTCCTCCTACTGCTGCTGCTGCTGCTCCTCCTCCTCCTACTACTACTGCTGCTGCTCCTCCTCCTACTACTACTACTACTGCTGCTGCTGCTGCTGCTCCTCCTCCTACTACTCTCTGCGCTGCTCCTCTACTCCTACTCTACTCTGCTGCTGCTGCTCCTCCTCTACTACTACTACTACTACTGCTGCTCTCTCCTCCTCCTCCTCCTTACTACTACTACTGCTGCTTCCTCCTCCTACTACTACTACTACTACTACTGCTGCTCTCCTCTCTACTCTCTGCTCTGCCTCCTTCCTCCTACTACTACTGCTGCTGTCTCCTCGCTTCTCCTCCTCTCCTCTACTACTACTACTGCTGCTGCTGTCTCCTCCTCCTCTACATACCTGCCTCTTTGCTCTCTTACACTCTGCTGCATGCTCTCCTCCTCCTCCTCTCTACTACTACTGCTGCTGCCTCTCTCCTCTACTCTACTGCTCTGCTGCTGCTCCTCTCCTCCTACTACTACTACTGCTGCTGCTGCTGCTGCTGCTCCTCCTCCTCCTACTACTACTGCTGCTGCTGCTGCTGCTCCTCCTCCTCCTACTACTACTACTACTGCTGCTGCTGCTGCTGCTCCTCCTCCTCCTCCTACTACTACTGCTGCTCCTCCTCCTCCTCCTCCTACTACTACTGCTGCTGCTGCTGTTGCTGATGCTACTAATACTGCTACTGCTAAAACTGCTACCACTACTACTACTACTACTACTACTCCTACTACTACTACTAACTGTCATTTCTTATAGCGCCGTATCTCACCGACAAGGGTGAATGCACCGCGCTTTACAAGATCAACAAAAATGTATGCACAAAACGTCAAAAATAATATATAACTGTATTGCTTGCACACCTGATGCTCAAGCGTGCACTTCAACGGTCCAAGCATGACCTCGTTTATTAGCATATTTATAATATATTAAATGTTTTATGCAAACGACGAGTCAGAAGGGAAATGTCTCTGCACAAAGATAATAAAGTTGTATTGTATACTGACTTCCATATTGTGGATTGTAATTACATGATCATGGAAAGACAGACAGACAGGAACAGACAGAGAGACGGCCAACCAGACAGACAAAGACAAAAAAAGAGACAGAGACAATAGACCGAGTCTGTTTCTCGTTTGTTGTGAATCTGATGACAAAGCGGCTTATTGAAACAGCTACAGATCTGTCTCTCTGAAGACTCGTAAAATGATTAATGAAACTCCAGCTTAACAGTGGCATTATCGATCCGGAAATACCTGACACGGGAATAACAATGTCAGAAAAAAGGACAAGAAAGCAACAAAAAACATAAGGAAGAAGAAGAAGAAGAAGAAGAAGAAGAAGAAGAAGAAGAAGAAGAAGAAGAAGAAGAAAAGAAAAGAAAGAAAAGACAAGAAAAAGAAAAAAAGACTAATGGGACAGAGAGTGCATATACAGGCTATTGGCTTCGGAATTTTTGAAATATGTAAATTCGGCCATCCCATAAATTAGCCTAGACCATAAAATTAGTGTACAACCTGAAATGAGAGACCACTGTCAAGCGGCTGTGGACGTGATGTTGGGACATAAGGCTACCTTGTGGGGTTATAGCGTTCTGGTAATTAACTGTGGCGAGTGATGCGTGCGTTGTACGTGCATTTTGTGGAAAAATGGTGTCGCTGGAGGAACTACAGACTAGGCCTTGTGAAAATGTCAATAATCTTGCACTTTCTATTTTTCCTGTTTCATTTATATTGCCTCTCCCCCACTGTGGCCAGCAAGAGAGAGAGAGAGAGAGAGAGAGAGAGAGAGAGAGAGAGAGAGAGAGAGAGAGAGAGAGAGAGAGAGAGAGAGAGAGAGAGAGAGAGAGCAATACCATTGCAACATACGGGAGCGGGATATGGCATAAAAGAGACACTTAAAATGCAGGAAGATTAAGTTCCAGTAAGACAGTTTGTGAGGCTCTGCAAGTGGTCACAGTGGACTGGTGTTGGCAGGCACGTGGCGGAGAGAGCTAGTTCTAGGCGGGTCCCCACCGGGCAACACAACACCCTGATTCGCCCTTCCCCTGTGGCTGCTTGGGGACCATTATCTCTGTTGTGTTCTGAACTCAAGACCCATGCCTACTCTGCTGTTGTAATCATCCTGTGTGTGTGTGTGTGTGTGTGTGTGTGTGTGTGTGTGTGTGTGTGTGTGTGTGTGTGTGTGTGTGTGTGTGTGTGTGGTGTGTGTGTGTGTTGTGTGTGTGTGTGTGTGTGTGTGTGTGTGTGTGTGTGTGTGTGTGTGTTCTGTGACTTTTTTCTCCCTTGTGTTTCAATCGTTGTACGGCTTTCACGTAGGACTTCAGAAACATCGCTCGTGTGGGCTGAGATTTGTTTTCTTTATTGCTAATTGTGTACACATTTTTGCAAGTATTCTCTGTGTGCCTCTGTCCCTGTCTCACTCTCACTTCCTTTGTATATTATACACGCACAAGCACGCACGACGCACGCACGCACGCACGCACCACGCACAACACACACACACACACACACACACCCCCCTACTCACCCCCTCCACAACACTCTACCACTACATCTCTCTCTCTCTCTCTCTCTCTCTCCTTCTACACACACACACACACACACACACACACACACACACACACACACATCTACCCACACACACACACACACACACACACACACACCATTCCACACACACACGCACGACACACGACCACACCACGCACACACGCACGACACACACACACACCACCAACACACACACACACACACACACACACACACACACACACACACACACACACACACACACTGAATGAGACACCATTGAATTGGAGAAAATAATCAATCAATAATCAATAATCAGTCAAGTTTGGAAGTTGGCTTTTTTTTAATGCAAGACAACAGCAAAATAATTAACAAATTTTCTGTTTGTTTCGTTCCAGGTGATAAGAGGCTGTGGAAACAATGGTGGAGTTACCATGGGATTTCGGGTGAGTAATGTGTATGTATGTGTGTGTGTGTGTGTGTGTGTGTGTGTGTGTGTGTGTGTGTGTGTGTGTGTGTGTGTGTGTGTGTGTGTGTGTGTGTGTGTGTGTGTGTGTGTGTGTGTGTGTGTGTGTGTGTGTGTGTGTGTGTGTGTGTGTGTGTGTGTGTGTGTGTGTGGATGGAGGTGGGGGTGGGGGAACACCGGGATATCATATAACCACATAATTGTGGCTCTGCTTATCTCAGTTTTCTATCAGAAAATGAACTCACCATTTCAATCGCTGGCCCACACCCTATCCCCCTCCTTTTTTCTTCTTCTCTCTCTCTCTCTCTCTCTCTCTCTCTCTCTCTCTCTCTCTCTCTCTCTCTCTCTCTCTCTCTCTCTCTCTCTCTCTCTCGTATGTCTGTCTGTCTGTCTCTCACTGTCTGTCTCCCTCTGTTTTTCTCTGTCTCTGCCTTTGTCTCTCTGTTTCTGTCTGTCTGTCTCTGTCTCTCTTGCTGTCTTTGTCTCTCTCTGCCTCTGTCTCTGTCTTGTCTGTCTGTCTGTATGTCTCTCTGTCTCTGTCTCTATGTCTCTGTCTCTCATTCCCAATCTCTCTCCTTCCACATGATTTTCTCTTCATCATCTTGCAAGTCGGAGCTTCTCGTTTCATTCCCGAGTCCCTTTTGCCCACCGTGATGACAGTATCCGTGTAAGTTGCAGTTGTCACCTAAATCTTGTTCCCATCGCGATGGACCCTTCCTCGCCTTCAGCGCACGGGGTCTTCTGGATTAGAATAGAACCGCGAGAGACCCAAATGACGCATCGCAGTGAAGACTCCCAGGCTGAGTTTTTGCTCACTAGACGAAATTTCCTCCAGTTAGTTAGGATCCGAGAAGATCTTGCAAAGGGCTTGAGTCTCAGAAAGCCTAGCCTTTTCCCCGAAAGTAGAGAAATTGGGTGAAATTTATACCTTGCGGTCGATTGTTCGAAGAGCAGTTTTATGCCGCGTTGAAATTCTGAGAGGATGAGGTGCTGTAATTTATGACTCCGAAAAGAGATACAAGACTTTTACAAATTGGCTGCTTTTCCGGTAAAAATCATTCCCAAGAAGGTTTTGTTAGCTTCCTGGATGCGGAGGTTTACCGATGTTGGCAGCGCTTTGCTATTGATTGTCAATTCAGTCGGAAAATGGCAATGACGAAACTCTCTCTCTCCCTGACTGTCTTTCTCTCTATCTCTGTCTGTGTATATGTCTGTTTGTCTCTGTCTCTTTTTCTGTCTCTGTCTCTATCTTCCCCTTTGTGTGTGTGTGTGTGTGTGTGTGTGTGTGTGTGTGTGTGTGTGTGTGTGTCTCTCTCTCTCTCTCTCTCTCTCTCTCTCTCTCTCTCTCTCTAATTGATTGTCAATTCCGTCGGAAAATGGCGATGGAGAATTTCTCTCTCTCTCTCTCTCTCTCTCTCTCTTGCCCCCCCCCCTCCCCCTTCTCGACCCAGGGATCTCTCTTTACCCTCTCCCTCCTCCATCTCTCTCCGCCCCCTCTCTCTCTCTGTTTCTGTCTCTCCCAACTCCGTTATTATTTCTGTCTCTCCGTCTCGCCACTCTGTCATTGTGGCCTCCCCGTCCTATTTGTGGATTGCGAAAGCAGCAAATCTGTTGTCCTTTACGTCAATCGCTTTCACTGCCGCTGTTCCTATTGTTGCTGCCATTCTTCCACCAGCTGCCAATCCTCAAACACCACACAGGGTTACAGGTCGGGTGTTCCACTAAGGTGTATGCGATAACAACAGCTTGATCATCTGATACTGACTGTCTGGTCATTACGTTACCGCACTGAGATACACGTGACTATGATTCGTATGCAACGTGGCCAGGTTGTATACCTCTCTCCAGTGATTGGACCGTTCGGAGTCAGCATCTCATTATACCGGTTTAGTCCAACAACACGCACACACGCACGCACGCACACACTCACACACACACACACACACACACACACACACACACACAAACACACACACACACACACACACACACACACAACACACAACACAACAACACACACACACACACACACACACACACACAACACACACAACACACACAAACACACAACAACACACACACACACACACACACACACACACACACACACACACACACACACACACACACAGAGGCACACGCACCCTCCGCTTCCCCCCTCCCCCTCCCACACAAATTAAAACAACAGCAACAATGCTGTTGCATGCATTTGTCGGGGAACAACTATAAATCTATGCGATTACCTCGAAGAGTTTCAGCGAAAGTGCGCCACTGCTTGGAAACTAAGGGACGGCAACTGAGGGAAGTCACGTCAGCACAACAAAATCGTGAGCTTGGTCACCTTGTCGTGCTGACGACTGCTTTTCTCCAAGCCATTCTTATGACCTATTCTAAACCTTTGGTTTAAAAGCTAGCGATAGCAATCTGTCGGCAGAAAGCAAATCGAAGTTGAGACACAGACCCGTTGTTTAACTTTAAGGTTATGTGACCACCCCGCTTACTAACTACAAGCCGCTTACTAACTGACACCCACCGGAAGTGTCTGATCATTGGCCGGGTCAGCTCCTGGCACATTTGCTCACTTCTTTCCGATTGGTCCTTTAAGTGGATGCGGGATTGCTTGTCGATGGAGCGTGATGATTGGTTGCGGCCACCCTGGGGCCACGTAGACACCCAGGTCTGCAGGAGTTGTGGCCGCAAAATTGCCAGACGCAGAATCGGGGCTAGTTAGGTAGTTTCCGATCATTTATGTTATGGCGAATTGCTCCCCAAAATGACTGCTCGCTAGATTAGCTACCGTCGCCCCAGCCTTCACAGTACTCCGGTTTTGATTGCATGGTTAATTGTTACGTCGTGGTCTCCTGAGCTACTGATGCAATTTGAGCGAGTCAATATTCATTCGTCCTGTTCGGACGTCGTGCGTTATCGTTCACCAAGAGTTTTCCGTACACGCGGATACTGACAGAGCGGCGCTGGACTGCCTTCGAATAAGTACAGGCCTGACGAAAACCCTCACGTTATTCGTCTTTTTTTCCTCTCTCTCTCTCTCTTTTTTTTTTTTTTTTTTTTTTTCGGGGGGTGATCCGGGGTAATGTTGGCCATACAGAGATGCCTACACACACTTTCAGTTCAGATTCTACTGAGCCAGGGTGGATCTCTCTCTCTCTCTCTCTCTCTCTCTCTCTCTCTCTCTCTCTCTCTCTCTGTAGCGTATGGATGTGTGTGTGTGTGTGTGTGTGTGTGTGTGTGTGTGTGTGTGTGTGTGTGTGTGTGTGTGTGTGTGTGTAGCGTATAGTATGTGTGTTTGTGTGCATGCGTGCGTGCGTGCGTGCATGCAAGCGTGCATGCAAGCGTGCATGCGTGTATGTGTGTGTGTGCGCGCGCGGGCGCGCGCGTGCGTTCGTGCGTGTGTGTGTTCGCGCGTCCGTGTGTGTGTGATGCCAGGACGAACTATCTGCCTGCCACATAACCCACCCGCACACACAGAAGCGGCCAATTTGTCTGTTGACCGTCCAGCAGCGTGTCCAGACCAGCCGATGGTCCCCAGTCCCGCTGACCGTGCCGTGGCCTTAGGGCGGGTACTTAGGGTCTTCCTGTCCCCCGTTTAGCCACACGTCTGCCCGCCGGGGTCACCGTCTGGCAGTGTGCAATTAGCGTCTTGGTGAAGGCGACAGAAGGCGAAGGTTGAACACCAGGAGTGGTTGGTGCACTGAGTGTAGCCTGGAGACAGAACTGAATGCACTGCGGGGAGACCGACTGAGTATAAGGCTATATTCTGGAGATAGGTTAAGAATTAAGGGTTGTTTTGTTAAAGTAAAACTAGGATATTGAGAACTGAATGTACTGCGGGGAGCCCTGATTGAGTATATAGGCTATATTCTGGAGATAGGTTAAGAATTAAGGGTTGTTTTGTTAAAGTAGAACGAGGATACTGGAACTGAATGTACTGCGGGGAGCCCTGACTGAGTATAAGGCTATATTCTGGAGATAGGTTAAGAATTAAGGGTTGTTTTGTTAAAGTAAAACTAGGATATTGAGACTGAATGTACTGCGGGGAGACTGATTGAGTATATAGGCTATATTCTGGAGATAGCTTAAGAATTAAGGGTTGTTTTGTTAAAGTAGAACGAGGATACTGGGAACTGAATGTACTGCGGGGAGACTGACTGAGTAGGCTATATTATAGAGAGGCTATATTCTGGAGATAGGTTATGAATTAAAGGCTGTTTTGTTAAAGTAAAACGAGGATATTGAGAACTGAATGTACTGCGGGGAGACTGATTGAATATATAGGCTATATTCTGGAGATAGCTTAAGAATTAAAGGTTGTTTTGTTAAAGTAGAACGAGGATACTGAGAACTGAATGTATTGCGGGGAGACTGACTGAGTAGGCTA
Organism: Alviniconcha marisindica; assembly: GCA_018857735.1. Lineage (NCBI taxonomy): Eukaryota > Metazoa > Mollusca > Gastropoda > Provannidae > Alviniconcha > Alviniconcha marisindica. The sequence goes on along the minus strand of JABMCL010002880.1, from coordinate 403,432 downwards.
TATTATAGAGAGGCTGTATTGTTAAAATAGAACGAGGATATTAAGAACTGAATGCACTGCGGGGAGACTGACTGAGTATAAGGCTATATTCTGGAGGTAGGTTAACAATTAAAGGCTGTTTTGTTCAAGTAGAACGAGGATATTTAGAACTGAATGTACTGCATGGAGACTGACTGAATAGGTTATATTCTGGAGATAGATACTGAGGCGATTTGTTTACAGTGTGGGGATGTAGACTTAGGTTTACTCTGCGGTGAGACTGACTGAGTATAATTACAGGCTATATTCTGGAGATAGGTTAAGAATTAAAGGCTGTTTTGTTAAAGTAGAACGAGGATACTGAGAACTGAATGTACTGTGGGGAGATTGACTGAATATATAGGCTATATTCTGAAGATAGGTTAAGAATCAGGGTTCCAGGCGAGATCAAAAGATCAATAGATCTTAGAGGATGGAGGTGGAGCTGGACCCTCAACTTAGCCCAGATGAGATCATGAGTAGGGAGGTGGAGCTGGGCTAAGAAAGCTGGACTTCCTTGGCTTGAGTTGTCCAAGTTGTTCGTCAACAGCAGTGCAACGGACATTGTCTTTGTGACTCTGGCCAAGCAAGCAGTTGAAACAGCAATTGCGCAGTGCACAAGTCGCTGGGCAATGGCGAGGGGACACCGCCCTAACACTTCCATTGTTCTGGCGGCGGTCCACGGTCTCTCCGGTCTTTTTCGGGCGGTTTCCGCGGTCGAGCCTTCACTCTGTCGTCCCCTTCCCACTCTGTCCCCGTCCCTAATAGGCCATCTCGCCTCCGTGGACGTAAAGCACCAAGAAAGAAGATAGGTTAAGAATTAAAGGCTGTTTTGTTAAAGCAGAACGAGGATACTGAGAACTGATTGCACTGCAGGGAGACTGACTGAGTAGGCTATATTCTGGAAATGGGTTAAGAATTAAAGGCGGCATTATTAAAGTAAAACGAGGGTATTGAGGCGATTAGACTTAGGTTTTCTCTTGAAATAGATTCGGATGTATACTATGAATATCCAGTTGAGTATATTGTGGAAGTGGACATGATAATATCGCAGAAGTAAGCTTAGATGTACTGTGGAGATAGACTTTTGTATGTTGTGGAGATAGACGCTGGGATATGATGGCGGTATATTTCGATATATTGCGTGGGCCGAATTGGGTGTACTGCCGAAAAAAGAAAACAAACTCTGAAACAAAGACTGCTAGCGTTTAAACAAGGATGACTGCTAGCGTTTAAACAAGAATGACTGCTAGCATTTAAACAAGTGACTACTGGCGTTTGAACAAGGATGACTACTAGCGTTTTGTGTGTTCCGAGTCAACACAACTAGCCTGCATTCATCCTTGTTTAACCGCTAGCAATCATCTTTGCTTAACCGCCAGCAGTCGTTGTCATCCTTGTTTAACCGCTAGCGGTCATCCATGTTTAAACGCTAGCAGTCATCTTTGTTTAGACACTAGCAGTCGTGGTCATCCTTGTTTAAACGTTAGCAGTCGTTGTCATCCTTGTTTAAATGCTAGCAGTCGTTGTCATCCTTGTTTAAACGCTAGCCGTCGTAGTCATCCTTGTTTAAACGCTAGCAGTCATCGTTATTTAAACGCTAGCAATCGTCGTCATCCTTGTTTAGCCAGCAGTCATCCTTGTTTAAACGCTAGCAGTCATCTTTGTTTAAACGCTAGCAGTCATCCTTGTTTAAACGCTAGCAGTCATCTTTGTTTAACCACTAGCAGTCAAACCGCAACAATCCACTCTAACAGAGAGACATTCGGTCAGTTAGTCAGTTAGTGAACCAGTCAGTCGTCCATCCGGTCCACTCACATATTTTATCTTGGGTGTTGATCAACACTCCCTTCGATCACCTCGTCTCTTCCATTTTTCTTCTCGCGCTTAGCTTCGTTCCGGGTATTATCTTCCATTTGATATGTTTGCCACACACGCGAGAATAGCGAGCAGCGCGAGTCTGTTTGCCAAGACCGATAGATAGTCGTCACGTCAGAGGGGATTCTCATCGATCTGACTGCTATCTTTTGTCAAACGAACGCCGTGTGCATCCCTCGGCTGGACCACACGGCGCAACAGCCCCTTCCGCGTGAAGCAGGCAGTGATTTATTTGCCGCGGAGAGAGCTGCACAGAGCACAAGGGCGCTTCGGAATAAGGAGTGGTGTCCATCCCGTATTCCTTGGCATTCCAGATCCGGTGTCGTAACTCGACAGTTTCATCCTGCATTCTCTCCACCCCTTTACAACCAGTCCTGAATGCATTTTTTTTTCAGTGCATGGTCGACAACGGAGTGCAAATCTAGATTTCCGTCCTCAAAACTGCATTGCATTCACAACCGGAAAACCAGCTTTAGGACTCGACAGTCGCGTGATCACAATCTTTCATGAGCATCACCTGACAGGTCAACCAGCCACCTTTCCTCCTCACAGTTGTGAGTCGGGGAGGTTTAGGCCCAGTTTGGGGAGAATGTGGGGCATAGCTCAGATCAAGGTGGTATCTATGCGATCTGGAATGTCCATACGCGCTGCTGACTAAACGTATATTGGTAGTTCCCCGGATGAATAGCATTTAAGACAAAAATTCCTAAAGTTTGCCCTACTGATTACGGCCTTTTTGAGAAAGGTGGTCGAGATATGCGTTTTTTCTAAACATCGATCCCTGCTTCAGAAGATCGATGGTGTGATGTCCTTAGTTTTGTGCTCGGAAATTAGGTCTTAACGGTTCTCAACACTTCACACCTCCCTAGACGCAAGCCATTTGTGATCATTGCTTTGCCCGACAGACATTTGCTAGGCCATTTCCATTGACTCTGGCATGTCCAGGGCAGGAGATCCACAAAAAGGACTTTGTAGACGGATGTCCGAATCAGATGCCACACGAACTTCATTAGTATAAAGAAAAATTATTCGTTGTACATCGAAATGCATTCATAACAGAGCACAGCTGAGCTGCACAACAAGCAGAACGGCCTGTATAAGTACAGCCCTAACATTAAAGACACAAGCTAGATACGTAGATTTTAAAGACAACAGAGCGAACAGCAATAAGAAGATTCAAAAGAAGTTGCTGAAATGGAGTCGATTTCCATTGTTTGGTTTATGCAGAAAGAACCTGGAACTTCAAATATGATGGAAGAACATAGCTGGAATTTGTTTCTCTATTTCACATAGGAGATTAACATTTTGTCTTGAGCTCACTCCGAAAACGGTGCATTTAGCCACGTCACTACCGTAAACCGCCAAGCAGGTACACACAAACACCGCACATTTCGCCCACCCCTTTGAAAAACTAAAATAAACAAAAAACAAAACAAAACAAACAAACAAACAAACAAACAAACAACAACAACAACAACAAAAAGCAAGCAATATACCCGCCTCGGCCAGCTCTTCCACAAGGATGCAACTGCTGAAGCTCTTTTCGATGATGCTGGTGTTGACACAGAGACATAGCCTTTATACGCACTGAGAGGAAAAAAAGTTCAATTAATATCACCATCCCTTCACTTCGCATCCTCCCTTTATTTCACAGGTTTAGGAAGAGGGTTTACTCGTTCGCATCAGTAACCTCAGTTTGCGAAAGAGGCGTTGTCGATACCATGTAGGTACACAGGACCTTCAAATCCCAAGGAATCTTCACACCAAGCTTCATCTCAGTGCGGTTCGTGGGGTCAACGAGTCGAGCGCCGAATCAAGCACGGCACTGACAAAGACAGGCAGACAGAGTTCCTTCTTTATTTATAAGCTTAAACCATGATTGTGATATTAAACACTAGGGTAGTTTCGCGCGTTAAGGGTCACATATTCCACCTTTTGATTATTAAAGAACGTCTGACGGCCGGCAGTCTGGAAATAGCCAGCTAACGCATTCATTCGGCGGAATGATCAGAGATGCAATTGCGGCGACGTCCAATGGATTGCTTCCACTGGGAAAAAAAGGAGAAGGATCATAATCAGCCGAATACTGATGCATATGACTGCACACAGTTAATTGTACCGTCTGTTTCCTGGGGTCTCTATGAGAGAGATCCGTGCTGAGATTGTTACTGTGTCGTCTCCCGTTCCGACTTCTTCTGGAGTGTGCCTGGAGACAGTATGCCATAGGAGAGAGAATAAAAGGTCATGCAGGAAAGGGATCCAGACACAAAGTTAAATACACACGCACGCACGCACGCACGCACGCACCCCCCCCCCCCCACACACACACAGCACCAAAAACAGACAAAACAACAGTAACAACAACAACCAAACACACACACACACACACACGTACGCACGCACGCACGCACGCTCGCACGCACGCACGCACGCACGCACGCACGCACGCACGCACGCACGCACGCACGCACACACAAGCACGCACGCACGCACGCACACGCACGCATACACCCACACCCACACAAACCACACACACACACACACACACACACACACACACACACACACACACACACACACACACACACACACACACACACACACACACCACACAACACACACACACACACACGCACCCCCGCCACACACACACGCACACACGCACACACACACACGCGCGCGCACACACACACACACACACAGCACGCACGCACGCACGCACGCACGCACGCACGCACGCACGCACACACACACACACACACACACACACTAAAACCACTGAATTTGAAAAGAAAAAGAAATGTTATATCAACACCTATCCGGCCCCTCATCTCGAGATGGGCCCTAACTGCTTCACAATGGCAACTATAGTATTATTACCTGCTTCTCAGCAGACCCACTGCGCTTAAGTCGTATGCGACTCTGAATGAATGACTGTAACTTTACACAGCGCGTTTTGGTACATTTACCGAAGTGGGTACTTATAGTACTGATTGGTTGTTACATGGTTGGTGCCACTTCTCACGTGAAACTGCTCCCGTCCTGCCGCACGTTCTGTGTACACCATACAACCATGCACCGATTCACAGTGTCACTTTCTTCGAAGCCACTTATATATATATATAGGGTGCATGCGTGTTTAGCTGTATAAACCTGTCACCTGCACTCTTACCAGAATGACCTGGATCTTTCATGTGCCACTTGCGGTAATACAGGGATGGAACGGATATCGAAATAAGAATCAGCACAGAAAGTTGACCTAGAGAAGAAAAGAAAAAGTCCCGCCATTCCTGCTGGGACTCGAACCCGCAACCTTTCGGTCACGGGTTCACCTTTTTAGCACTTAGCTACCCCCGCAAATTTGCTGGGTAAAAGCCCCTTTTCAAGGCAACGCACAGACAGATTAATGATGATAAATGGAAATTGTCTACCTATCCGGTTTCAGTTATTCGTGCCGGCGTGTGCTGAAGACTGTTAACACAGGAGGCTGATGTGTGGCGGGGTAACACTGTACCGTGTGATATCCAGTGTTCAGCTGAGGGGCGGAGGGGGGGGGGGGAGGGGAGGAGGGAGGGGAGGGGGAGGATGAGCGAGGACGCTACAACAGGACACACACCAGTTTGGGGGAAGAGGGGGGGGGGGGGGGGGGGGGGGGACCCTACAACAACTGGACACACACCAGTTGGGCGTTGGGAGAGAAGGGAGGATGGTACAACATCTGGACACACACCAGATTGGGGGCAAAAGGGGGGGGGGGGGACGGTACAACAACTGGACACACACCAGTTTGGCATTTGGGGAAAAGGGAGGACGGTACAACAACTGGACACACACCAGTTCAGCATTTGGGGAGAAGGGAGGACGGTACAACTGGACACACACCAGTTTGGCATTTGGGTAGAAGGGAGGACGGTACAACTGGACACACACCAGTTCGGCATTGGGGGAGAAGGGAGGACGGTACAACAACTGGACACACACCAGTTCGGCCTTGGGGGAGAAGGGAGGACGGTACAACAACTGGACACACACCAGT
>JABMCL010002880.1:370000-392500 GCA_018857735.1 Alviniconcha marisindica | reverse complement strand
CCGCGCTCGTTTTGCCGCAGTAGCACGTAAGAGATCCCGGTCATTTTGCCTAAAGTGCAGGTGACAGGTTACAGCCAAACAAGCACGCACCCTGTGTATGTGGCATCGAATGAAATTGTAATCTGATTCATGGTTGTAATCACGTGATACCAGTCATGTAACAACCAAAAAGCGCTGTAAACACGCCGCTTCGATGGATATTCAAAAACACGCTACGTAAAGCTGTAGTCACTTATTCAGAGTCGCATACGACTAGAGCGCAGTGGGTTTGCTCAGAAGCAGATAACAGCGCTATGTCATTGCCATTGCGAACCGCTTAAGGCTACCTCCCGACATGAGGCGCTCGACAAATGTACATACTGTTGTTGTTTTTAAGGTAAATCTGTTTCGAGGCAGAAACCTCCCGTTGTGGTGATTGTGAGCCGGTTTGGCCTAGCGGTAAGGCGTTAGGCTAGTAAGCAGAGGGACCTTGGCTCGAATCTGCTTCGGCTCTCCTTCCTCTTCAAAAGCTCTGGTCTGTGGACACTGTCTTGTGACTTTGTCCCTCACAATTAATGAAACATTAGAATGGCTCTCATCGCTGCCCATCTTAATGCAGGAGTCATTCTGTTAGTGACAGTAAGTAAACATGGTGCTTAACGACAGTCTTTCTTTCTTGGTGCTTTACGTCCACGGAGGCGAGATGGCCTATTAGGGACGGGGACAGAGTGGGAAGGGGACGACAGAGTGAAGGCTCGACCGCGGAAACCACCCGAAAAAGACAGGAGACACCGTGGACCGCCGCCAGAACAATGGAAGTGTTAAGGCGGTGTCCCCTCGCCATTGCCCAGCGACTTGGGCACTGCGCAATTGCTGTTTCAACTGCTGTGCCTGGCCAGAGTCACAAAGACAATGTCCGTCGCACTGCTGTTGACGAACAACTTGGACAACTCAAGCAAAGGAAGTCCAATCTTCTTAGCCCAGCTCCACCTCCCTACTCATGATCTCTTCTGGGCTAAGTTGAGGGTCCAGCTCCACCTCCCTCCTCTAAGATCTCTTGATCTTTTGATCTCGCCTGGTACCCTGGTAACGACAGTGTAGCGATAGGTATTTTATAATCTCCATCTCCCTCTTCCCCCACCTCCATTCCCCCTTTCCCCCTTCTCTCCGTCCCTAATCAGCCTCATGGTTTCTGTGAACGTTAAGCAGCATGTTTGTTTACTTAGCTGTGGTGATCTTGCACAGGATCTTGCACAGGATACCAGCCACACCCCAAGCCCCGCTTTCCGGCGAAGGATGTCGTAAACTAGTACTTGGAGATTGGCTACATGCTTGGCAAGGGACATCCAATCGTGGTGTCCCTTTGCCTCCTTGCTTTGCCCTCCCCGTTCTTTACCGTCAGTTTTCTCCCCCTGTCGAGGTGCGTGGCCTGCCCTTGAGACTCGCCCTGTCGCTCCCAATTTGGGGTTTATTTTGTCGAGTGTCGTCCATTTTGCCAAGGCTTATCGGGAGGGCGTTTTGTTGGGTGCAGGCAGGTTATTTTCTTTTCACCTTAATTTGCATTTTTAAAGTTGCTTATTACAGAAACATGTCCGAAAATGCATGTCGAAACCTCTGTAATGGCACCCACTTGCTAGCAACTTCCATTGCGGAATAACACGGACGCAAAAATCGATGCCACGTCTGAGAATCCGTGTGTGTGTGTGTGTGTGTGTGTGTGTGTGTGTGTGTGTGTGTGTGTGTGTGTGTGTGTGTGTGTGTGTGTATCTGTGTATCTGTGTGAGTGCTTGCGTGTGTATAATTTATATGTGTTCTTTCCCTCCTCCACACCTTCTCCGTGAACAATTGTCTGTTTTCTTTCTTTCTCTTGAGTAGGTTAGAATGTAGTGTTTCGTGGTTCATCTTCAGCCAAAGATTCTGCTTTTTCCCATCTCGATTCATTTGATTTTGATTTTATCCCTTCGGACGAGACTATACTATATCCCCCGTCTGTATACACGTGAAAAAAGATCACGTATGGATGTTAAGGCTCCTGCATATCAAAGGTCGGTACTAAAACAACAACATACAAACATGTGAAGCGTAGTGAATCTGTTCAAGAACTGGGAAAAACGTTATATAAAAGCGAGTATTAGTAATAAATAATCCATATCCTCTTCAGCCTAAACTGCCATGTAACCTGAGAAGTGAACTGCAATTTTACATGTAGTTTGATTTTCGCCCTGATATGACATTCAGTTCACCGCTGAATAGGCGGCTAGAACATCGGGTAAAACAATCACGACATGTGGCTTGCGTTTAGGAAGGCCTGCAGTGTTGAGGAGCTTGGGACTTTATCAGCAGGCACAAAGCCACGGACATCACACCAGTGATCGCCTGGAGGAGAGAGGCGTGGATCGAAGAGGAAGCGCTTCACCATCTTTGATGAAAGGGCAAGAAAGGGCCATCGTCCGTCAGACCGATTCTGGAACTGTTTCGATCAAGGCAACACTAGGGACAGCTCCGAGAGACGGGGTGAAGCGCGTATGGGCTTACCCGAGCGATTAAATGCAGGCTTGAACCGAATTCCGCTGAGTGGGAGTTAAAAATGAAAAATAAGTGACCGTGTTTCCATCACAACTAACCGGCAGTCCCATGGCCCACACGAGTTCGCAAGCAACTTTTTATTGCACGCTGCGCTATCGCGGATCGAAAAGCAACCATTTTTTATGGTCTCCTGGTGCCGTTTACGCAGAAGGACGGGAACGTTTACGGGGACATTTCATTATTTTGCGCATCCAACGACAATATGGTAATCTGATGAGCGCACTCTTTAAACTTTTTAGATGTCCACGCGGGATTGAAACTAAAAGAAGTCAAAAGCACATGCTATATTTGGAGAGAGAGAGGGGGAGGGGGTTGGGTTGGGGTGGGGTGGGGGGGTCTCGACAATACTTTTTGCTTCGTTTCTTTTCTCTCCTATGTCTCTGCGGAATATCGTAATAATGTCTGCGAATTCTACCACTGCCTCTCAGCTTTCTTCCCTTCGTTTTTTCCTCTGTTCTTTTTGAGAGAGAGAGAGAGAGAGAGAGAGAGAGAGAGAGAGAGAGAGAGAGAGAGAGAGAGAGAGAGAGAGAGAGAGTGTGCGTGCGTGTTTGTGGTGTGTGTTGTGTGTGTGTGTGTGTGTGTGTGTGTGTGTGTGTGTGTGTGTGTGTGTGTGTGTGTGTGTGTGTGCGCGCGCGCGCGTGCTGGCGTGTGTGTATGTGTGTTCTCTCCCTCCAGATACCTTCTCTCTCTCTCCCTCCCACCCTATCTCTCGGGTGCGAACATGAATACTTTAAAAGCTGCGCACCTGGAAGAAGAAGAAGAAGAAGAAATGCTGATGAGCTTCTCTCATATTTTCGGACGGTCTGCTGCATAAGCTGATGACAGAAATTTAATCTAGCCAGTAAGGTAGGGAGGGAGGTGATAATTTTGTTCAGATTAGCAAAGTGAATGTTCCGTATAAGAGGGAGGCTTGTGTTGAGGGGGAAAGCACGTTTCATTAGTTGTCCTTAGGTTATAGTTTTTCGGCCAAGTTTTCGGTAAGCCGGTAATGTGTTCTCAGCATAGTAATAGCAGTGAACCTAATACGTTCAAAGACGCACGAGGGTCCCGGATGGGCGAATGAAGGGTATTTCAGAGAGCACACTCACCCACAAACACACAAAACACATCCACCCCACCACACCATGCACCCACACCATACACCTACGCACCACGTATCCACCCACACACCGCACCCATACACCCATACACACACACACACACACACACACACACACACTCAAAAGAGACACACGCAGAGAGAGAGAGAGAGAGAGAGAGAGAGAGAGAGAGAGAGAGAGAGAGAGAGAGACAGACAACAGACAGACAGACAGACAGAGACAGACAGAGACAGACAGAGAGAGACAGAGAGAGAAGATAATACTTTATTACACAAGGATAAAGATTTAAGCACAAGTCGTTTGTTTTTTAGAAATCTGTCCCTGATGACAAACACAGCAACGCTCAATACGTCAAACAATACAAATAATTGCTGCAAACTAAAATACATCTTAAGAACAAAACAAAACAAAATAGTACTGTCTAAATAGAGAGAACTCGAACTCGAACTCAAAAACTTTAATACTCAAGGATAGTAGCGTTAGATCCATTCGGACCTGTCTAACAGCCAGTCATTGTTGTACTACAAACACAAATAAACAGTACGACAATACCACAAACAAATAATTATTATAAGCACTATTAAACAATTGATTAATGCAGTTTCACAGTTCCTACAAATGTGCAGAAACAACAGAGAGAGAGAGAGAGAGAGAAAGAGAGAGAGAGAGAGAGAGAGAGAGAGAGAGGTCATGCGCGGGTTTCAGTATGCAAATCGCAGAGAATGAAGGGAGGGTGACTGTAGCAGAAGACAATTGCTGCCCTGCCGCTGTCTAAGAGGAAGGTACGTGACACAGCCCAGAGCTTGGAGACTGGGAAAGGCAGTGTTAAGCACTTGGGCACAAAAACTCTTTACTGCACCACTGTCTGTCGTCTAGCTCTGACGTTCGACATCAGCCACACGGTTCCATCAAATTGGAAAACAAGCTCTCGAGACGCCCAGTGGCATTGGAAATTCACAGCAGTTTCAGAAATAAAGCTGGACCTGGGTCGAGATTTAGTTTTACGCTGGAAATTCTCCAGGCACTCGGCATTTTTGACAATAAGATACTCGAGACAATCTTGACGGAGTAAATGCAGTCTTCTTTTCTCTCTTTTTTTCTTCTTTTCTTTTCTTCTTCCTCCGAGAGGACAGGGTCTTCAACTTTGTGCGACAACTTCAAGTTGTGTGTTCGATCGGCTTAGGACTGTTTTGACTTGCAACGACGAGTTAAGTGGGACTTTGGCTACGTGCTGAGAGTGAAGTGAATAAAATGTTTGAACGAATCACCCACGCGCTGTATGAATATACTGTAAATATTGCCCGGGTTTTGAAAATCTTTGGTATTTTGTGGAGTTGCGTTAATACTGGAGGTAAAATTGTTTGGCTGTTGATGAACTTTGCATGAAATACGCACGCACGCACGTACACACACACTGCACACACACAAACACTGATGCAAATATGCGCAAACCGTATTTATTCTCAAACGCAGATATACATATGTGTGTGTGTGTGTGTGTGTGTGTGTGTGTGTGTGTGTGTGTGTGTGTGTGTGTGTGTGTGTGTGTGTGTGTGTTTGTGTATGTGTGTGTTTGCGTGTTGAATCCGTTATTCGGAGTTATTACGTACGATTACGTCACCCATGGTTCTTCTCACAGAAAGGACAGAAAGAAAAAAAGGAAAAAAGAAAAAACCAGAAAAAAAGAAGAAGAAAAAAAGATGTTTGCTCGAAACAAGAATAGTAAACACGCGCAGCATTCAATTACGAATTAAATTGCTCAAAAAACAACTCCTAATTTACAAGAAAATACAGACTGGCAGGAAATTGCTTTCGATTTTCGACATACAATCAACAAGCTGCGTGACTAGCGAGGGAAAATTTATATTTTGATTAGAACAGTGTCTGCGTGATTTTGCATTTGCTCCCAGTTTCGCCACCTGAGAAAAACTTTTTCAACTTCGAACAAAGCAGCTGCTAGCGTTTCGATGGAAAGCAGAACAAAGGCCGTTAGACGGTGACTGGTTATGTCGTGAACCCTGCAGTAATTTCACTGATGCCGACGGAGTTAATTTCTAAAGTTTTGCAAGTTTTGGCAGACCAGATACAAGATGCGATGTTGATCGCTTTTATATAGCGCTGTTTTCCGCTCTCGAGCAGACTCACTGCGCTCGCATGCCATTGTACACGAGTGACGAGCTTTTTATGACGCGTTTCTGAATATCCACCGAAGTGGTGTACTTACAGCGCTAGGATGGCTGGTGCCACGTGAAACTGCTGCCCTCTCGGCGCAAGTTCTGTGCACACCATACAACCATGCACCATGTCACTTCATGCAAAGCCACATACGTATGGTGCATGCGTGCTTAGCTGTAACCTGCCACATGCACGTTTGGCAGAATGGCCGGGATCTTTTACGTGCTACTGCGGTAACGGGGGTGGAACGGATACCGAAATGAGTCAGAAGAGAAAGTTGGCCTGCAGGGATTCGAACCCACGACCTTTCAATCACGAGTCCGGCGCTCTAACCACCGTGCTATCCCCGCTCCCATGTGACCACTTTATGAATGTATTACGGAAATTACATGGTCTGCCATAATACCATGCTACATAATAAGATATTTCACCTGCGACACATGTTCACTCTTCCAAATTACAGTCCACTGGTACATACAAACTGTGTCTCCCATCCACTCCAGTTTAACCCAGCCTCGTCGTCCGAGCATCCTCATCTCTAGCTGCTGTGTTGTGTTCGTCTGCCTGCTTCTTAATTGTGTGTCCGAATGGCCGTTGTAACGAATGAGTGTATGTATCTAGCCTTTGAACTGATAGATTTACTCATCGTGTAAGCTACTTCAAGGAAGTCAGGTCAGAGATTTGACGGACGATTCATCATGAGAGATCGGTCGTGTAGCGCAGGGGTATAGTCGCTTACCTTTCTTGTCTGAGTGCTGCCGTTGAACCAAAGTGGGGGATAAATCCACAAAAGTCTTCCTCCGAAAAGCAGAAGGACAATCGGTAGAATGCCGTCGCTCTCTTGGGTAAAAGAAATGCTTGTTCGTCTTCTACTGCTTTCATGTTTGAGGCAATACTGATGATACTTCTAAGAGACGAAGCGGAGCAGGTATGGACTAGAGAGCCGGTTTGGCCTAGCGGTAAGGCGGTAGGCTGGTAAGCGGAAGGACCTCGGTTCGATACCGCTTCGGTTCTCCTTTCTCTTCAAAAATTGTGGTTTGTGGACAATTTCTTGTGACATTGTCTCTCACAATTAATGAAACATTAAAATGGCTCTCATCGCTGCCCATCTTAATGCAGGTCATTCTGGTGGTGACAGTGTAGCGATAGGTATATACTCTCCCTCTTCCCTCGAACCGAGGTCCTTCCGCCATCCGCTTACCAGCCTAACGCCTTACCGCTAGGCCAATCCGGCTTACAGAGTAGCAATAACATGCTGTAGCCCTTTTCTACCCGCGTTGAGTAACGAGGCTGGAGCCGGTCAGTTTATGACTGACTTCCTCCCGCTCACGGCGTGGTCCCAAGTGCCACCCGTGTCACTGTCCGTCTCGTTGTGTGCTTACGTGCTGTAACGATTATCTCACTCTTCCTGTTTAGTTAAGAATGAGCTTGTTACTTTATTGTATACTATTATGTAATGGGAGTTCATCAGTTAATTGACTGGCCGTCTCTTGTGTACTCACCGCGACACTGTGAGATACGGGTTTTAAGTGCAAGTCATGCACACACTTTATGTGCTTGATTATTAATCATTTTTGTCCACAGTTACCATCATGTATTATAGTAACCTACAGGTAAACTACATGGTTACTGTATTTATTAGATAATTGCTGTTGTTTAGACTTTACATTTGCTTTCATGTTCTAAATGTTTTGTTTGCTTGTGTCTTTTCCAACATAGACACTGTTTCCTGGTTGGTGGTGTGCAAACATAAAAAGTTATGTTATAGCAACCTCTGACTTGTGACTTTTCATCCATGCTTTCAACCTGCTTCTCTCACTCCCCACACCGCTCCCCTACACACACACACACACACACACACACACACACACACACACACACATATATATATATATATATATATATATATATATATATATATATATATATATATATATAATATATTACGTCGAAGTGATCCATTTTCACCTTAAACATTTGTGCACATAGGAACTTTCGAAATCGTTTGCAAATATCACAGCAAAGAGTATTTTTCTTCTTCAAATAACGGAATTCACAAATTAGTTCTCTTTCTGCATGCCTGCCTCTCTCTGTGCCTGTCTGTCTGTCTCTGTCTCTCTCTCTCTCTCTCTCTCGTGCGTCTTTTTCTTCTTCCTGTCTCTGATCTATTTGGACCTTTTCCTTTCTTTCCCCCACTCCCCCCCCACTCCACCCCCCCCCACCCCCCCACCCCCACCCTTCTTTGTTTGGGGGTGGGGGTGGGGGCGAAAAGTAGGATGTGATCGCGGATCGTTTCATCATTTCCTTGCTGATGTGGAGAACGTGTTGAACTGGAGGGCTCACAAAAAGGGAAGCGACAGACCGGGAACGAAATGACTCCCTGTCACGCCATGTCCCACCAGCGAGCACGTGCACCCCGTCCGTCCACCACTTCCAGAGCGGCACAGCCCCGATCCGTCATGGCAGCAGAAATCACTCATCGGTTACGGCCGCCAGCAATTATTTCACGCTCGCATCAGCGCGCGCAGGGGCATCGAAGAGGACAATGATGATATATATTACACACTGTGTGTGTGTGTGTGTGTGTGTGTGTGTGTGTGTGTGTGTGTGTGTGTGTGTGTGTGTGTGAGAGAGAGAGAGAGAGAGAGAGAGAGAGAGAGAGAGAGAGAGAGAGAGAGAGAGAGTGTGTGAGTCTATGTGTGTGTGTGTGTTGGTAAGCAACTTGGTGTTTTACGCCCAGTCAATGTGTGTTGGAAGTGATGAGAAAGATGTTGAATGAAGTGTTGTAGTGGCGCGGTACGTGTTTACGTATTGTAGTGGCGCGGTACGTGTTTACGTAATTAGTAAGGTTCGTTGTGCACCAGCTTGTGTATACATTTTGTTGACCCCCATTGTTTTTGTGTTGCGCACTTCGGCCTAACGTCAGGTGTAAGCGCCTTACAAATACTCTTTTACGCTGCACTGCACACCCGGCTAAAGCGGCATGCTTGTAACAGGGCTTGTGGAGTTTATGCCAGCGTAGCGTAAGGCGATGAAAACAGCTAAGACAATGAATTGAGGTATGTGCCGCACGAGGTACTGAAAAAGTGCAGAAAAAATAAATACTATTGACATAATAAGATGAACACGGGTGGATGAAATTACTCCTAAGATGCGTAATCTTCTCAAAAACAGGTCGAGTGCTACAAGGTGGCCACTCTTTTATTGATGAGAGAGAGAGAGAGAGAGAGAGAGAGAGAGAGAGAGAGAGAGAGAGAGAGAGAGAGAGAGAGAGAGAGAGAGAGAGAAAGAAAGAACTCGAACTCGAAAACTTTATTTTCCAAGGGAGAGAGAGAGAGAGAGAGAGAGAGAGAGAGAGAGAGAGAGAGAGAGAGAGAGAGAGAGAGAGAGAGAGAACCAACAACAAAAACGAAAGAAAACAACAACAACGACTCCAACAACCCCAAACACACACACAAACACACTTAATGAGCAGCGAATACTCCTATGTTTGATACAGGTGCGCTGCTCAAACACGACACTCCCATCATACGGCTGCGCAACTCTGTTGTGCTCACTACCTTGCTTGCATGCACACACAGAAACGTGCAGATTTATTCACCGATAATGCCTGTAATACAAACCTCTCCGGACACCACATTCTGCTTTGCCTGTTATCTAATTGTGTCGATGTGCAATTACTTGGCGCGCGAGAGGTTCGCTATCGCTATGCATTGAAATACCTTATATACAGAGAGAGAGAGAGAGAGAGAGAGAGAGAGAGAGAGAGAGAGAGAGAGAGAGAGAGAGAGAGAGAGAGAGAGAGAGAGAGAGAGAGAGAGAGAGAGAGAGAGACAGACAGACAGACAGACAGACAGACAGACAGATAGACAGACAGAGAGATGGGGGATAGAAAGGGGGGGGGGGAGAGACAGACAGACAGAGGGGGGAGTGTGTGTGTGTGTGTGTGTGTGTGTGTGTGTGTGTGTGTGTGTGTGTGTGTGTGTGATTTCTTCAGAATACAGCAGGAACAGGTCAGAGATAACATTATATTCCGTAGACGGGTCTGATTCTGCTTTTAAAAGCATTCGAACTGAATCCCGCAAAGAAGCAACTAATCGATACATGATCATCGAAAGCCCCTGCGCAACTCATTCAAGGTATTCAAAATGACTGTACAGGGCTTCTTCTTTTTTTAATGTTTTATTTTATTTTTTATTTGTGCTTTTGTTGATTTGCCAACACTTGTAAACATCCCCTTACTCACCATGAGAGCCTTAGAAAAGAAAAAGAAAAGAAAGGACAGGCCCAGGCCATACACCCCCCCCCCCCCCCCCCCCCCGCTACTCCCCTCCACCTTTTTTATTTCCAAACCCGAAGAAACTAGCTTTAGCCTCCAGCTGCCCGCTACATTCAGCCGGCTATGCATCGGTCAGCGAGCTACACGGCTAGTGTCTGCATGTCTTTTGTTCAGATGCTCACGCAGCGAGTTGCTTCATCTTTGAGTTTAACGGGAATCGCACAGAGAAGTGAAGGAACCAGCGTGTGTGTGGGGTGTGTGTGTGTGTGTGTGTGTGTGTGGTGAGAGTTTGTGTGTGTGTGTGTGTGTGTGTGTGGTTGAGAGAGAGAGAGAGAGAGAGAGAGAGAGAGAGAGAGAGAGAGAGAGAGAGAGAGAGAGAGAGAGAGAGAGAGAGGTGCGTGCACGCGTGCGTGTGTGTGTGTGTGTGTGTGTGTGTGTGTGTGGTGTGTGTGTGTGTGTGTGTGTGTGTGTTTCCATACAACACTTTATGGAAATTGTTTTGGTAGGACTCTAGTCAACATGTTTATAGAAGATCGTATTTAGGTTAATATGTATTATGTGAGCGTTCAGGGCGTTGATAAGCGCATGATGAACGCACATTAATATTAATATTATTATTATTATTATTATTAAAAGACAGGGAGGAGAGGGAGCAGGGTGTAATTAAAACGCGTGTGACTGTGTTTCAGGACCGGACTACTGGGGTCTGGTGAACCGCTTCGAGTGGGGACTGTGTAACAAAGGTCTGTACCAGTCTCCCGTCGACATCAGTCCCCGTACCCTGCTCTACGACCCCAACCTGCGGCCCGTTCGTCTCGACCACCATCGTGTGAGTCAGCTCATCATCAGCACCATCGTCTTCCTTTGTGATCAGCACCCCACCACCTTCACCACCACCATCATCTTCATCATGATCATCACCATCATCATCACCATCAGCAACATCAGCACCACTGTCATCATCATCAGCAGCAGCAGCAGCAGCACCACCACCACCACCACTATCATCATCATCAGCAGCAGCAGCCACCACCACCACCACCATTATCCACTATCATCATCATCATCAGCAGCAGCAGCAGCAGCACTATCATCACCATCAGCAGCAGCAGCAGCGGCGCTATCATCATTGTCATCATCATCTTCAACATCATTGTCATCATCATTGTCATCGTTCATTTTCTCACGACAGTGCAGGATGTCTGATGTCTCACACATACTTCTCGTGGCTTGCTACTGCAACACGTTTGTCTGACGGAAAGTTGAGTGTGGGTGATTGTCGCTATTGAATGGTAAACACTTGTGATGAAGATGACGCAGCGTTGGTAACAAGACTATTACCTTTTCGGAGCTAGGATAGAAAGAAATATGTACAGAGCAGGTTCTCTTGAACCATCTTACGTTTTTATGCAAAATTCTGTTTAAATAAGATGTGATCTTCCTTGCAAAGCAGATATGCGTTTTGGAATGTATGAACATTGCTCTTTTTCATCGAAAAAGCCATTATGCGCTGAAAAACTGTGGGCATATTTTGAAGTAATTTTTCAGACTAATCAATGGAAAAGTGAAAACACTGTTTCAAGGAATCCAAAGTTTTATGGAATTCCATTTAATTTCGAACCAGTGAGGGACCTTTTAACCAAGGTTAAGACAATTCAGGCCACAGAACCAGGTCCATTTCGGTCTGTTTGACACTGATGTGTTCTTATCGCCATTCGTATGGTGATATGACCTGTAGGACGAAGACAAATGTTGTGGTGGAAGTGGAACATGATTATCAGCATGGCAGTAGTCTCGGGTTACGAAGAAGGGCTACTTCAAATACAATGCACGATTTAATTGGCTGCCGTATTCACAGGGCCAGGCGAGAATAACACATCTACTACACGACACCCGACACTGTTCGATTGTGTCACACAGGATTGTCTGTTCGTGTTCCCATTGCAAGTGATCGGAACGAACACTGCTGCACGACAGTGCCTGGTAGTGGGTCAAGGCTTTGCGCATGTGCTGCATACTGCGTTTTGTCTTCATATACGTATCCTCGTGTATGAATTCTATGTCGGCTTGCAAAACATCAAACACACACACACACACACACACACACACACACACACACACACACACACACACACACACACACACACACACACACACACACACACACACACACACACACACATACACACACACACACACACACACACACACACCACACACACACACACACACAAGCACGAACAAACAAACAATAACAACAACAAAAGCAAAATAACAACAAGAAACAAACAAACAAACAAACAAAAAAGCAACGACAATAACAACAAAACCGTTCTAAATACCACTGCGTCATTGTGCGTATCACTACATCGTTCTAATCACTTCTACATAATATAATAATCGCTCGCATGTCATTGCAATTGTATTCTTTTGACTCTAATAGTCCATCGGAAGCAGCGTCAAGAGGACAACGATGTGGTGATAATGAATCTGATTGCCTGAGGCTGTTCGGGTGATTGACAGACCGGAAGCCTCTATGCTACATTATATCTTTGTAGTGATAATATTTTAACAGTGGTGTTCTTTTCATAAAGCCAGCGTGTCGCTAATTTCTGTGTCTGGAGGGCATCAATAGTGTCATTTTGTTGGTAATTGGATTTTAACGTCCTGTCAACCGGACGGGGTCACCTGAGGACGAGCCATCAATAGAACATACTAAAGAGGATTTTACAGTACCACATGACAATCACATCATGGTGTATGCCGCAGAACGACGTGGTGTTAACAAGAATGATGCAGAGTTAGTTGCAATGACGTGGATATGTTTAGAATGACGTTCTTTTGGACGTCAGCAAGCCGCCATTGAACCCTCTTAACAATAAATACTCTCCTCTCTTCTCGCCAGGTAGACGGTCACCTGATCAACACCGGAAATGACATCACCTTCGAGGTGGACCCGAAGTTCGACCCGCCGTTTCTGCTGACGGGCGGTCCTCTGTCCTACACGTACAAAGTCCAGTTCATCAAGCTGCACTTCGGCCGGGTGGACCAGATTGGATCCGAACACACAGTAGGCGGACGGCCCTTTCCTATGGAGGTAGGCCAGGTCGTCAATTAGTATAATAATAATACGTAGCATTTATATAGCGCATAATCCAACTAGACTGGCTCAAAGCACTTCTCAATTCAAACTTATTTGGATTTTACTTCCCGTCAAATGCACAGGGTCTTCTCAGGCCGACTAATAATAATAATAATAATAATAATAATAATAATGACGATGATGATGATGTATTAGGGCGCCCTTTCTCAAATAAGCCACAGGCACGTACATTTCATAGTCAAGTTAAAAACAACCGACATCGCAACACAACATTAATTCACACACATTTTTCATCAAGCTCCCCCCCAGTATCCACACACACACACACACACACACACACACACACACACACACACACACACACACAAATTTAAGCTACTGATAAATAAAACATTACAAGACATCATTTATAAATGTAAGCAAAGAAGAAAGAAAACAACAAACAAACAAAAACACCTTTTAGTACACAATTAAGCCCACTAGAACATTGAGTTAAATTCATGCAAAGCACATTACATTCACTAATAATAGAGAAGGAAACAAGCAAACAATGTTTAAGAGCAACAACCTTAGAAGTCAGCGCCAAACCATTTGTTTTGCATGTTACATTGGTGGGCTGGTCGAACCGGGGTTTGCTATGAAGGTACTTCTACACCACGGCTGTAAAAATGGATGTGACTGAGTAAGGATAATATTATTCATGCAATAGAATTACGGGACCCGACCGTATCAGACTGATGGATCAGAAACGTCCGTGGCGATCATTTTAGCCAAGCGTACCACAATACCACACCACTGCTGTGTTGACTGCTGTGTTTTGTGGTATCACTGCGGCTGTGTTTCATGTTACTAAAACAAATAAGCAGCATTTTTTGTGTGTGTGTCAATATTTCAAATTTCACCTACAGGAAACGGAAGATTGGTGGGTTTTCTTTTCGTTTTGTTTTCAGCTATGTTGTGTGTGTGTGTGTGTGTGTGTGTGTGTGTGTGTGTGTGTGTGTGTGTGTGTGTGTGTGTGTGTGTGTGTGTGTGTGTGTGTGCGTGCGTGCGTGTGTGTGTGTGTGTGTGTGTGTGTGTGTGTGTGTGTGTGTGTGTGTGTGTGTGTGTGTGTGTGTGTGTGTGTGTGTGTGCGTGTGTGTGTGTGTGTGTGTTCGTGTATGTGTTCAGGTACAGCTGCTGGCCTATAACAATATGTTTGACAACTACACGGATGCCACTAAACGTGCACATGGGCTGGCGGCCATCGCCGTGTTTGGTGCAGTAAGTAGTTCACCTTTCATTCTGCTTTTTACTCACTGCCTCTTGTCCTCCTACTTCTCTTCTTTCTCCTTGCTCTTGTCCTCTTTCTCTTGTCGCCCTTCTCCTGCTTATCTGTCACAGACCTAGCTGTCTGGGTAAAGGAATATTCCAGTCTATGCACCCATGGACCCGACAGGAATAAAAGTAAACGTGGTGGACTGAATTGTGAACTCAGCTTTGAATGGGTGATGGCCGGTTTTAGCAAGTGGCCCACTTGCACTCAGCTCTTTACAGCAGACCTGAAATCCTTTAGAGTGTCGGCGGAGATTGTCTGTGCTGGGAGTCTGCTTCAGTGATTGTCTGTGCTGGTAGTCTGCTTCAGAGATTGTCTGTGCTGGGAGTCTGCTTGAGTGATTGTCTGTGCTGGTAGTCTGCTTGAGTGATTGTCTGTGCTGGGAGACTGCTTTACAGATTGTCTGCGCTGGCTGTTTCACAGATCGACTGTGCTGAGAGTCGCTACAGAGACTGTGTGCGCAGGGAGACTGCTTCACAGATTGTTTGTGCTGGGAGTCTGCTTTACAGGCTGTCTGTCCTAGGAGTCTGCTTTACAGATTGTACTGGGAGTCTGCTTTACAGATTGTACTGGGAGTCTGCTTTACAGGCTGGCTGTCCTAGGAGTCTGCTTTACAGACTGTACTGGGAGTCTGCTTTACAGACTGTACTGGGAGTCTGCTTTACAGGCAGACTGTACTGGGAGTCTGCTTTACAGACTGTACTGGGAGTCTGCTTTACAGACTGTACTGGGAGTCTGCTTTACAGGCTGTCTGTCCTGGGAGTCTGCTTTACAGACTGTACTGGGAGTATGCTTCACAGACTGTACTGGGAGTATGCTTCACAGACTTTCTGTGCTGGCTGTTTCTCAGATTGTGCTGGGAGTTTGCTTCACAGATTGTTTGTGCTGGAAGTCTGCTTCAGATACTTTCTGTGCTGGCTGTTTCACAGATTGTCTGTGCTGGGAGACTGCTTCACAGATTGTGCTGGAAGTCTGCTTCACAGACTATACTGGGAGTCTGCTTTACAGACTGTCTGTCCTGGCTGTTTCACAGATTGTCTGTGCTGGGAGTCTGCTCCACAGTCTGATGGCCTAGAGGGGGAAGGAGGGAGGTGGACGTCCGTTCTGGATTGGGTGACAATTAAGGAGCTTGTCTAGTTGACCCCGGGAGAGGTGGTTTAATCCAGCGGCCAGTGTCCCATCTGTAGGGCCCGGCTCGACAAGACTACTCATTATCCCGTACATGAACGTGGCTATGCTGACAAACCTACAGTCCGCTACTGGTGGTATTTCAGCCTGGGCTTATAAGATCTGGAACTTGTGAGCCGGTTTGGCCCAGCGGTAAGGCGCTAGGCTGGTAAGCAGAGGGACCTCGGTTCAGTACCGCTTCGGCTCTCCTTTCTCTTCAAAAGTTGTGGTCTGTGGACGCTGTCTTGTGACTTTGTCCCTCACAGTTATTGAAAACATTAAAATGACTCTCAATGCCATCTTAATGCAGGAGTCATTCTGGTGGTATATGATCTTCTTCCCTATTCCCCCACGTCCATACCCCCCCCCCCCCCCCGCCCCACCCCCACACCCGCCTTTTCCCCGTCCCTAATATGCCTTGTGATTTGCAATGTGTATGTTAGAAGCAGTTTTGGAGTCTTCCCCGGGTGTGGGGGGTGGAGGGGTGGGGGAGGGTGGGCACGGGGCGTGGGGGTGGGGGGAGGGGGCGTGTGTTGTTAGAAACAGTTTTGGAGTCTGCACGGTGGGGGGCGAAAGAGAGGGGCGGGGGGAGGGGGGCACCGTGGGTGGGGTGTGGGGTGAGGGGCTGTTTATATATGTTAGAAGCAGGTTTGGAGTCATCACCCGAAAGGGGACCACATATTCCACACGGGTATCCAGAACTTTCTTTGCGGCATTTCCACCAGTAACAGTTGGAGGTTGCCATAACCATGTGCGAGATTTCTGGTTTAAAGAAAAAGATCAGCAAAAGAAAGCAGCGGACAGAAGAGATCTAGACCCACGAGGAGCAGCAGAGTCGGCTGTGCAGTCATTGTTTGTAGTTATACCAGACAAAGTAAACGAAGTTCTTCAAACGCTATGCTGCAACCACAGGTCGCTGCTTAGCAAAGAATGTTCACGTGGAGTCCACAAAAGGTTGGCATGTGTCATGTGAGTGTTCAGGGCGTCGATCAGCGCATGGTAAGTGTAAGTTATATTATTATTACCGTTAATATTCAACAACAACAAAACAAAAACACCAGACCCAATGTAGCACATAACACAGGCAGAACAGAACACACACACACACACACACACACACACACACACAGCACACACGCACACGCACAAACCACACCACCCTACAACACGAAGTCACGACACACACACACACACAGCACATGGCAGGTCACGACATCAGACGACGACACAGCGCATCAGTGTAGGAAGTATATTGAGATTAATCTGTGACACTTTAAACCAGCCCTTTCAACAAAAGCGGGGGAATCGGACAGTGTTCTCAGGAGGAAGGATGCTTATACATTAAAGAACAGAACACACACACACACACAAACACACACACACACACACACACAACGCACGCACACGCACGCACGCACGCACAAACACACAACACACACACACACACACACACACACACACACACAACACACACACACACACACACACACACACACACACACACACACACACACACAATGTAGGCAAGTACATATTGCAGCATGGTAATCTGTGGACACTTTTAGAACCAGACCTTTCGAGGATAAATACTGCGGTGGGAATCGGACAGTGTTCTCAGGAGGAAGGATGCTTATAGGCATTAAAGTGGGAACGGAGGTAGTTGGAGTCAGCTTTGGTCTGACCTCTGCACCTAGTCGCGGCGATCGTGGGGAGATATATAGAGTGAGTGCGAATTACGGCGGTAAAGAGGAAGTGGAGAAGATGGCCACATTTATCTCGCAGACTGCACTTTCAATGTGGAGACGATTGACAACTGGAGACGGAAAAAAAAAGGTGAATTAGCACGACGATGATGGCACAAGCCGGAGTTTCCTGTCTGTTTTGAAGCTTGGGCTATTAAGAGTTGTACACCCGGGAATAGACGTCTGCTTTCGGTTGATCGGGAATAGACGTCTGCCTTCAGTTGATCAGAAATAGACGTCTGCTGTCAGTCGATCATGACTCATCTGGCAACGTCTGCAGAGCCAGAACCATTGGTTGTGTGTGGGTTCTAGAATGGTTGGTTGGACCTCCATCGACCCCGTATGAGGCACAGTTTTGGGTTCGTTTACGCTGAAGTAATATACTCAAGCACAAAACATAAACAACTTTCTACAACACCGCGCAGATGTTCAGATTTGAATAAACTGCTTACAGAAAACCTCTGTAGGTGGAAGGTTTATTCACTTATCTGCCTCCATTCGTCGTGCAGTCCGTGTCAGCGCGCTCAGTTTCTCTGTGCCTGATGTACAGAATACCCAATACTTTATTCATCCCATTACGGGAAATTTCTGTGTCAATTCACACCAAAAAAAAGCACATAAAAGCATTAACAACAGCAAACAAACATAAACAAATCCTCACAGTGTGTAAAGTTCTACAGTATCTATCATATCATATATATAATATATATATATATATATATATATATATATATATATATATATATATTATATATATATATATTACAGCATCGACACAACCCTTCCACTCATCCATGCTGCTTTACGCTATAGCAACATTTTGAGCAGTAAAATCATAGTCTCTAAAAATCACACACGTACACAGACGTGTACATGTGGGTCAGAATTACCAGGCTTGCCAGTGTTAAGTACGAGTGAAATAAATCAGGTTCAGGGGTCATTACTGGCGTTACAAGAGGCAAATTTCCTTGTGTGATTTTAGCATGGACAATATCAACAAACAAGGGAGTTAATTAGCGCTAGAAATACGTAACACAGGCACAACAATAAAAGAGCTGAGTCGCCTATGGTAAATTTCACCTGGCATGCGTATAAATACAAGGTATATAAACTCCACTAGAGGTACATCTTCTGTTCGCCCGTCCCTAATAAGCCTTACGGTTTCTGTGGATGTTAAGCACCATGTTTACTTACTTACATCCTCTGATGCCACCGGATGACAAAGCTTTGGCTTGGTTCAGCATGAAACTGCTAGACAGATTCAAGTATCGGCTTGAAATCTGCAGGCTCTTTGCCAAGTACACAGACCAATAGCTAGAAAATGTCAAAGCTATTTCACACAAAAGTGATCGTCCATAACGTCAGTGATTTGACAGATCATTATCGATTTCTTTGAAATTTATTATCTCACCTTACTTGATGAGGAAAGCAAAGGTATATTAGACTTTTGTCTTCTGAAGGTTGCTTCACCTTTCGGCTTGAGTGTATCTTTTTAGATACCTTTGATCAATGATCCCGTTCTTTGTATTTGAATTAGTTTGTTTCTCTTTGCTGTTTGTGTCACTGTGGGAAGCGGCTTTGAAATGCATTCTTGTAAAGGGCTCCGTATATGTAGCGAGTGTTCATGAACTTCAGATATATCGTATGGTCTGGCTGTCAGGTTTTGTGAACCATTGAATGATAATGGGATCAGAAAGGCTGACTGCTAAAGAGATCTTTGCACAATCAGTTTCAAAAGTCGTGAATGATGATCCGTCTTCCTCCGAGACAACAAGCCATTTCTGGGAGAGGTCCTTATTATGGACACCTTTAGTGTGTGTGTGTGTGTGTGTGTGTGTGTGTGTGTGTGTGTGGTGGTGTATGCGTGCGTGCGTGCGTGCATGTGTGTCTGCGTGCGTGCGTGCGTGTGTTGGTGTGTTGTGTGTGTGTGTGTGTGTGTGTGTGTGTGTGTGTGTGTGTGTGTGTGTGTGTGTGTGCGTGGTGCGGTGGTTGTGTGTGTGTGTGTGTGTGTGTTGTGTGTGTGTGTGTGTGTGTGTGTGTGTGTGGTGTGTGTGTTGTGTGTGTTGTGTGTGTGTGTGTGTGTGTGTGTGTGTATCATAGAGAGAGAGAGGGAGAGTGTGTATATTAACGGTCATCCCATGACAAGGCGTGTATCTGTACTACGTGTTTCACATTTTGCAGATAGGGGAGGAGTGTGTTTGTGTTGTGTGGTTGTGGTGTGTGTGTGTGTGTGTGTGTGTGTGGTGTGTGTGTGTGTGTGTGTGTGTGTGATAAGAAAGGAGAGAGAGGAGAGAGAGAGAGAGAGAGAGAGGAGAGAGAGAGAGAGAGAGAGAGAGAGAGAGAGAGAGAGAGAGAGTGTATATTAACGTTCATCCCATGACAAGGCGTGCATCTGTACTATGTGTTTCACATTTTGCAGGTAAGGGAGGAGTGTGTGAGTGTGTTTGTGTGTGCGTGCGTGCGAGTGTGTGTGTGTGTGTGTGTGTGTGTGTGTGTGTGTGTGCGTGCGTGCGTGCGTGCGTGCGTGCGTGCGTGCGTGTGTGTGTGTGTGTTTGTGTGTCAGAGAGAGAGAGAGAGAGAGAGAGAGAGAGACAGCATGCGTGTATATTAACGGTCATCCCTTGACAAGGCGTGCATCTGTACTCCGTGTTTCACATTTTGCAGATAGGGGAGGAGTGTGTGTGTGTGTGTCAGAGAGAGAGAGAGAGAGAGAGAGAGAGAGAGAGAGAGAGAGAGAGAGAGAGAGAGAGCATGTATGTATATTAACGGTCATCCCTTGACAAGGCGTGCATCTGTACCACGTGTTTCACATTTTGCAGATAGGGGAGGAGGGCAATGAGGCCTTTCACACGCTGGTGCAGGCCACTTCACAAATAACGCAAGCAGGTAAGAACACAGGCACACCTGTCACTTGCTGCGTTTCCATTTTGTATGATTCAGCCCATCAGTAAGTCTCGAGATCCATTATCCAATGAACACAGCCATTTTTTATCGTATTCAACCATGCATGCAACCATCATCTTAAGTGTCATCCATCCGGTCATCATGCTGTTGTTATTTTCGTCTGCTGTTCTTTTAGTCAGTCGTTTTTTTTTTCTCATACAGTGCTAGTTGATATTGCTGTCTTTTTTGTATCATGTCTCCAAGGATTCAGAGAGTCTTTTTGGTGTTGCGAGTATTTGTTGGTAGCTCAACACCCCTGGCTCTTACCTCATAACTACTGTGATAGCACTCTACTACTCTCTCCCTTCCTTCAAACGCAAACTCAAGACATTTTTCTTTTCAGAATATTTCAGCTAAGCAGCATTGTCCTTGATCAGTCTGATCTGTCTGTACAGTGTGTGTGTGTGTGTGTGTGTGTGTGTGTGTGTGTGTGTGTGTGTGTGTGTGTGTGTGTGTGTGTGTGTGTGTGTGTGTGTGTGTGTGTGTGTGTGTGTGTGCGGGTGTGGTGGGTGTGGAGAGAGAGGAGGGGGTGCGTGTTTCTGAGTGTGTGTGTGTGTGGTGTGTGTGTGTGTGTGTGTGTGTGTGTGTGTGTGTGTGTGTGTGTATGTGTGTCTAATATCACCTCGATGTGAACAGACATAAAATAAAACATTGATTGATCTGTGTGTGTGTGTGTGTGTGTGTGTGTGTGTCTGTACACCTTGCATATATATATATATATATATGCTTGAACCCTTGTTGATGTCTATATCATGTGTTAGTTTTTGTTAAATTGCTAATAACATTTTCCATCTGGATGTACATTATGTGCGTTATATTGTGTTTGCTAGCGCTTTCATTCGTGGGGTAGGCGCTTTACAAATCTTTATTTTTATTTATTATTATTAGCGTTGGAATATCTCTTTGGGCATTTTGTGGAAATTAAACTGTGAATCAACGAAATTATTTCTTTCTCAGGGCACAATTTATCTATATCTGGGTTGTCCGTCCTGGACCTGTTGCCGGAAACACGTGACTATATGACGTACGAGGGATCCCTGACGCAACCGAGCTGTTACGAAACAGTGTCGTGGATTGTATTCAACAAACCAATATATGTTACAAAAGATGACGTAAGTACTGCTGATTGGTTTTTGTGTAAGTATGGTGTGTGGTGTGTGGTGTGTGTGTGTGTGTGTGAGAGAGAGAGAGAGAGAGAGAGAGAGAGAGAGAGAGAGAGAGAGAGAGAGAGAGAGAGAGAGAGAGTGTGTGTGTGTGATGTGTGTGTGTGTGTGTGATGTTATTGCAATGACGCCAGTGATGACGATTGTATCAGGGCGAAAGATGATACAACGTTTGTCATAAACAGGCGAGGATCCGGGTCACACCTCTTCCCTCACCTTCGCTTGTCCCAAATGAACCGTATGGTTTCTGTGGACGTAAAGCACCACGAAAGGGGGTCCTCGGGAAGTGGCAATTTTATTTTATGTGATATGCACAGCTTGATGCCAGTGGGATTTTCTGATGTTTTTTTATCTATGAATGACTTTTTACCAGGATGTTTATTTGCTGTTGTTGTAATTAAATGCTTTATGATTGGAGTGAATGTGTGAGGAGTGTACTTGGCACCACAAAACATTCCTCGTGCAATCAGTGTATTGACACTTGGCAATAAAGTTATATTGTATCGTATTGAAAGAAGAAGTCACTATGCATTGTCTCTAATATGTCAGCCCCACATCTGAGGACATCAATCCCCATATCATCGTCACGCTGCTGCATTTTAAACTGTGAGCATGGAGCTGCATATTTTTTTTAAACAATTGAAAAAAAAATCCATTGACGAGACGGAAGTGACTGTGTCCGGCAAACATTTCTGGCACCGGTCCTGACGACAGCGCGGCTGGTTTTTCAGTTGTCCAGGTTACGAGAGCTGACGGAGTCCAAGCCGGGCGGTCAGACGATGAGCATTTTACAGGCCAACAACTTCAGACCCACCATGGCCCTCAATCGGCGCACTATACGAACCAATATAGCACCGAAACAGAAAGTAAGTCAAGTCAAGTCAAGTCAAGTCAAGTCAAGGCGATATACTTCAGCCATCCGTTACAGGGCAATTCAGCTAAGTACCAAAG
>JABMCL010002880.1:360000-365000 GCA_018857735.1 Alviniconcha marisindica | reverse complement strand
TGCCCAGTAGCCTGCCGCCGTCATCGTAATGTCATTTCCTGTCTTCCCACGCGACGACGGCAGTGCAGAATTGTGTAGGACTTGACTGCGAACCTGAAACAGTACTGTGCTTGAGACTCTTGAACTTCCATCATCTATGCAACCATTGTGACGGCCGTTGATGACTTCGCTATTTCTCCTACGTTTCTTTAGGATGTTGAACAGGGTGGAACAGTTGTGAGAAAATCTTTGTAACGAAATCTAGATACGAAACATTGATTGCGTGACTGTCGTGTCTTCATGTAAAAGTCACGCGTGACAAACGAGCAAGTGACGCTGACATTGATATGACCTGTTCCTTTCTCCAAGATGTACGTAAAAGATTTCACGAAAGCAAGTACTCCCGTTGGTTTATTAATTAAGTTCTTGTTTTTCTTGTTCTTGTTCTTCTTGTTGTTCTTGTTCTTGTTCTTCTTCTTCTTCTTCTCCTCTGTTCACTGTGGGTGGGGGGCTGTCTAGCTTCCTATGCTAAGCTGCCATGGAGACGGTATAGCTGAATTTCGATATAAATAGAACCGCTTCAATAAACGAATGAAGCATTGGCTACTACCCAGTTCACACGGGTGAATAGATTGAGCTGTTGTCTGTTTTCACACCAAACATAAAAACTATCATGAACTGATACCACAACATCCCTTAAAACATACCCACTGTCACTGCAACTAGGGCTTGTAAACGCAGTTTCGACAATCCGGCATGAGATACAATTAAGGTAGCCAATAAGAGTTGTTATAACCAAATAACAAGCACAAGGAATATTAATAGGCACCCACGCCAACCCAGACGTTCACCAAGGCAAACAAGACCACAACGCAATCATGTAAATGTACCGCTTAAAGGCTGGAGTGAACGCAGACAATAAGTTAGCCCCCGACCCCCCTACCCCAACCCCATCCCCACCCCCACCCACCTCCACCCCCACACCCTCCAGTACTTTTCTCTTCTCTCCCTCTTCTCCGTCTCTTTGTCTGTCTGGGTGTGTGCTAGTGTGGGTGTGATTCGATTTTTATAGAAGGGATGAATTATTATATATGCTCTTGAAATCAGTTAAGAGTCATTATGACATTTTTGAAGATTATGGTCAAATTGACAGTTTCCTCTCTTTAATTCAATGAAATTTTTGTTGCCCCTAAAATTATGAGGTGTTCAGTTCAGCTATAAGAATTAAGGTAATCTTTCGCTGTCTGCTCGATTTTTAGGAGCGATAATGTGGTTGTGCGCGCATGCGCGCGCGCGCTCGCGTGTGTGTGTGTGTGTGTGTGTGTAAGTGTGTGTGTGTGTGTGTGTGTGTGTGTGTGTGTGTGTGTGTGTGTGTGTGTGTGTGTGTGTGTGTGTGTGTGTGTGTGTGTGTGTGTGTGTGTCCATGCGCTTTTTCGATGTTAATTTGAATTAACTTGGGCGAAGAGGAACCTTCGTGAAATATGCTATAATATTCAGCCCGTGATTTGTAGAGAGAGCTTTATTAAAACAAAATCAAAATCAAATTAATCGCGGGCTCGTGTGTGTGCGTGCGTCCGTGCGTACGTGTGTGTTTGTGCGTGCGTGCGTGCATGCGTGCTTGCTTGGCTAACTAGAGCGATTGTATTTTGCTCGCCAAAGAATACGAAGGGACATAATAGCGACATATCATTTACAAACCATTTATTGGAAGAGTTCTCTACCTTGGTACCAGTTTTTTTTCTGGGCTGCACAGCCAATCGAACATACATAATAATAATAATAATAATAACTCTATATAGCGCTATACCCCGTAAAATTTTACAAGCTCGCGGCGCTGTACATTATCAACATCAAAATCCGCTGGACAATCAAAAAAGTACAAGTACTATAAATGCATACATCAATATCAAAATGACAAAAAAGCCAGGATGAAGATAAAAAAAATAATAAAAATGGAAGAAGAAGCAAAGTACTGTAATTGCGTACATCGATATTAAAGCATTTCACACACACTGAAATAATCACAAGTACTATAAAATAATGCATATATATTAATATCAACATGACAATCAGAAAAGCACAAGTACTGTCATGACAATCAGAAAAGCACAAAACAATACTGTAAATACATACATCAACACTAAAGCATTTCACACACAGCCACCTACTATATGATTACACACAGACACCTCCACACTCACACTCACCTCACAAGCACGCGCGCGCGCACACACACACATCCACACTGTGACACATACCACACTAACACAAAAACACACGCACGCTGCGCCGACGAAGTCAACTGGCCTTGACTTTGTAAATTCCCTTGAGGAAATTGGGGTTTATGCGAAGATGATTCATTTTGCCGGAAGATTACTGAAACCAATGGTGAGTTTGCATAAATGATGAATTTCCAAGTACTAAAACCAAAATTCAGTTCACTCGCACTGAAACTAATGATCAGACTGCTGGTACTGAAATCATTTATCTGTTTGCTTTTACTGAAAACACTGATCATTTGCTCGACGACCACTGATACAATATAATGTTTTGCTCGAAAACCACTGAAATCAAATAATCCTTTTGCTCAATGAAAATGGATACCGTAGGGTAATTTTGCTCGAAGGGTATTAAAACCAAATATAATTTTGCTGGACCAAAATAATTAATTTTCTCAAACTGTGCAGAAACTAACATTATTAATGCTCATTTTGCTAGAATATTATATTGACACGAAAATTTAATCACTGAAGACATCGCAGTCTCATCCTCCAAAGATAGCGTTTGACTGCTCATCTGGCGGGCTAAAAAACAAAACAAAAACAAAAAACAAAAACAAGCAAACAAACAAACAAACAAACAAACAAACAAAAAACACGGCCACATACGCAATCTTCTCACCATATGTTATGCATTTGTGTGTGTGTGTGTGTGTGTGTGTGTGTGTGTGTGTGTGTGTGTGTGTGTGTGTGTGTGTGTGTGTGTGTGTGCGTGTGTCCATATAATACCGTATGTAAATAGTTTTGGTAGGTGCTCTACGTGTATAGAATATTGTATTTAGGTTAATATGTACCATGTGAGCGCTCAGGGCGTCGATGAGCGCATGATAAATGTACATTATTATTATTATTATTATTATTATTATTATTATTATTATTATTATTATTATGTTGGTGATGATTATGATTATTATGATTATTATTATTATTACACAACTACATATACCGAGAAACTCAGGTGAACAACGTGCAACAACAGAGCCACAACAACTGATGTTTCAAAAGCAAGCATGAACCTGGGTGTAACACGAAAGTTATTCCAACACTGGGATAAACATATATTCAGTCAACTCTGCAAAAGCCTGGGCAGGCCTGTCCTTTTGAGTACGGCGAGCACTCTACCTGACTTCCACATCTCAAACATATGCGCAAAGATCTCGAGGACGTCCAGAGGCAGGTGACAAAGATGGCTGCAAAGGTAAAATACGACCAACTCAGACTGATTGATTTTTGCAAGCAACGGACACACAAGTAAGATAAAAGACGACCAAATCATATGGGATCCAAACACAGAAAATCTTCAAAAGAACGCAGATTTTAGTAATGAAAAGAGCACATTCTCGGGGTAAAGCCATTTATACTTGCAAGCAACGGACACACAGGTAAGAGATGAAAAATCGAAATTGTTTGTTTATCCTGTTTCGGCTGGTGATACTGGAGCCATACATATTCTGGAGTGACATGAATACATGAATACAATGCAGGCATCAACCCATGCAAGTTGCCATTGAAGACCACGATGCACAGCTTGGGCATAGTTTTTGATCGGCTGACAGATGTCTCACCATCAGCCTACTGCTACTACTGCTGCTACTGCTGCTGCTGCTGCTAATCCTACTACTACTACTACAACTACACACACATACATATATCCACCAAAACACACATACATAATTATATCCACACACACACACACACACACACACACACACACACACACACACACACACACACACACACACACACACACACACACACACACACACACACACACACACACACACACACACACACACACACACACACACACACACACACACACACACACACACACAATACATACACACACACACACACACACACACACACACACACACACACACACACACACACAACACACACACAATACATACATACATACACACGTACATACATGCACACACATACACATAAATATCCAAAAACATACATCAACCCACCCTACACCCAAACACACACACACACACACACACACACACACACACACACACACACACACACACACACACACACACACACAACACACACACACACACACACACACACACACACACACACACACACACACACAACACACACACACACAACACACACTGATCCCCCTCCCTCCCTCCCCCTCCCCACCCACACACACACCGGTAGCACACCTAGCAAAAATATAAACGGTTTCTTCCGCCACAGCTGTGGTGAGTGACTAGGGCGCGGCGACCTCCACAGCGAGATCGCCGATGACGTGTGGAACGTGCACGGCATCCGTCCAGCGGCTTTTGCGGCCGAGACAGACGCCAGGTCCATCCCACCACCTGTTTACGTCTGCAAACCACGACCGTCCGCGCCTTTCCACGTCATGGGACAGTGCACACAGCCGGCACCAGAATCGCGTGTTAATGTTTGTCCACAGACCTGCCACATACCAGTTAACGTGTTGACGTTTCTCCACAGACTTAATACATACCACACAACGTGAAGCAATGTTTCTCCACACACGTGCCACATACCAAACAACGTGAAGCAATGTTTCTCCACCACGTGCCACATACCAAACAACGTGAAGCAATGTTTCTCCACACACCTGCCGCACGCCAAATAACACGAGGTAACGGTTCTCCACACACCTGCCACATATCAAATAACGTGTTAATGTTTGTCCACATGTCTACACATACCAAATAACGCGAGGTTACGTTTCTCCACACACCTGAC
>JABMCL010002880.1:352500-355000 GCA_018857735.1 Alviniconcha marisindica | reverse complement strand
AGGCTGGACGCTCAGTCGGGGGACCACCGAAATCGTCCTTCGTCAACACCACGTCCGCTGTCTGTAGCCACGACTTGCCTTCCACCAGCTTACACGCCGACACGGGGCAGTCGTCCTCACGGAACGTCGAGGAGCCGAGGCGTTTATTCCAGGCGTCAGTTCCCTCCAGCAACAGAATCCTTTTCACGGACACCGCACCACCTCCTTCTTTCTTCTGCTTCGCCACCGAGGGAGGTATGAACCTAAGCTGTTCTTCTATGCGGTCGTCAGAATAGTGCAGCAGGCTGGGGTACACCAGCGATGCCTTGCTCTCAACGTAAACAGGTTCAAATCTGGAGTGGATCTGTGATGCACTGCCGTTCTCAACCATAAGCACGTGATCACCATTCAGGGTAAAATCGAGACTCATGATGACCAACGCTAATATCAAACCTATCAGCCACAGCCGCACAAGACGCCTTATTTGCAGACGCATAATTTCACTGCAAAAATAATTTGCGTTATAGAGTAAATAAAGATGACAGCAACACCACCTTGGTGTTAAAAATTCGGTGTTCTTGAAACTTTTTTTCAGTGAACTGAGACTGAAGAGTAATCTGGGCTGGGGAAAAGCTTACATGAAACACGGTTTAGTTAGCTAGTTAGTTAGTTAGTTGGTTGGTTGGTTAGATGGTTGGTTGGTTGGTTGGTTAGTTAGTTAGTATCCCAGTCAACCACATAAACAATAATTTGGGTTATAGAATAAATAAATAAAACAGTAAATCCACGTTGTGTTAAATAATTATGTTTTCTAGAAACCTTTCTTTATGAACTGAGACTAAAGAATAATTTAGGCAGGGGAAAAAAACTTACATGAAACACGGTTCAGTTAGTTAGTTAGTTAGTTAGTTAGTATCCCGGTCAACCACATAGGGTCATATGAGGGCCAACGTGTAACCAGGGAGTCGTTGACTGCTCTACAATAAGGATACAGTGACCGTTCAAAGTTGATGTAACGGTGCAGTCTGCGTTGGCCAGAAAATACTATTGAAAATAATATTGACCCATAAAAAAAAAACAGAGATGCTATCTTGACAGTCTGTTGCAGGCCGCCCCGCTCCAGTACGGGGACAAGTTTCTGTTCTTCTGTTAAACAAATCTGAAACAAGAACAACTGCTAGTGTTTTAAAACAAGATCCAAACACATAAAATAAAATAAAAGTTTAAAATAACGCTATTTATTAGGACAAAACACAACATGAAAATTTTCGGGGTAATCCCGTTTATCAAGATACGAAACGACACTTAAACAACAGTTAAGCGGTGAAAAACAATGAAAAATGAGACGGAGACCTAAGCCACTATTCTGTTTTTGGTTGAGCTGTGTTGTTTTCCTGTCCAGTGCTCGCCCTGATATAACCGCACCGGTTGACTGGGCGTAAAACACCAACTTACTTACTTACCTGTCCAGTGCTTAATGGTTTTTGTTGTCTGTTAGTGTTCTATTATTTTTCAAAGTGAAACATTCACCACTGCACAATGTAGCCTGAGCAGACATTGCTGACTGGCCAGTGGAGACCCCTTTGCAGAGCTATGAGGTCTACGGTACTTGGCAGGAACAGAGGAGGACAGTTCGATTCGCCATAAAGACCGGGTTGTTCTCGTGATCAGCGAACGACAAGAAGAAGAAGAAGAAGAAGAAGGAGAAGAAGGAGGAGGAGAAGAAGAAGAAGAAGAAGAAGAAGAAAGAAGGAAGAAGAGAAGAGGAGAAGAAGAAGGAGGAGGAGGAGGAGGAGGAGGAGGAGGAGAAGAAAGAAGAAGAAGAGAAGAAAGAGCCGATTCAAAGTGGAGAAGATTGCATGGCCGATAGTCACTACGTTTACCAACACGACGTCTAGGTGATTTGATGGCAAAGAGAAGTAGGCATACAGTATATAACTACTCGATCTCAAGCCATCCGCACGTCGAGTCTGTCAGCTAAAGCTCTCTTAGCAGGAAATAAAGCAGATACCATACGGTCAGTCGACTAAAGCTGTTTTAGCAGAAAACAGAGCAGATACCGTACAGTCAGTCAACTAAAGCTGCTTTAGCAGGAAATACAGCAGGCAGCATACAGTCAATTAAAGCTGTTTTAGCAGGAAACAGAGCAGGTACCATACAGTCAGTCAGTTACAGCTGTTTTAGCAGGAAAATAGAGCAGATAATGTGCAATCAGTCAACTAAAGCTGTTTTAGCAGGAAATAGAGCAGGTACCATAGTCAGTCAACTAAAGCTGTTTTAGCAGGAAATAGAGGAGGTACCACACAGTCAGTCAATAAATCTGTTTTAGCAGGAAATAGAGGAGGTACCACACAGTCAGTCAATAAATCTGTTTTAGCAGGAAATAGAGGAGGTACCACACAGTCAGTCAATAAATCTGTTTTAGCAGGAAATAGAGCAGATACCATACAGTCAGTCAACGAAAGCTATTTTAGCGGAAAACAGAGCAGATAACATAGAGTCAGTCAACTAAAGCTGTTTA
>JABMCL010002880.1:335000-345000 GCA_018857735.1 Alviniconcha marisindica | reverse complement strand
AAACGACAGCTCATTTTCAGTGCAAACGACACAATCGTGGAACAAACAGACAAATATTAAACTAGTATCAGGCAATGATAAAAATGAAGTCTCTCTTTCGGTTGCAGCAGAAGTTTGGGTTAGGGTCAGGGTTCCACGAAGTTGACATTTTTCCTTCTTCGATAGCTGGTCCCTTGTGGGAGTATGGACTATCGCTTATTAGTCTGTTACTGACATATCATTTGCCTCTTTCTAGTTGTACATGCACGACTGAACCTTTCAATACGACTTTAAGCGATACAAAAATACTGCACATCTCTCTCTCTCTCCCTCTCTCTCTCTCTCTCTCTCTCTCTCTCTCTCTCTCTCTCACACACACACACACACACACACACACACACACACACACACACACACACACGCACGCACGCACGCACGCACGCACGCGAACGCACCACACACACACACACACACACACACACACAACACACACACACACACACCACGCACGCACGCACGCACGCGCGAACGCACGCACACACACCACACACACACACACACACACACACACACACACACACACATTCACTCACTCACGCACGCACGCACGCACGCACGCACGCACGCACGCACACACACACACACACACACACGCACACACACACACACACTGTTTGCTATTAAACACTGACGTTTAGCTCTATGCTGTGCTTTCTCCTGACCCAACCCATACGGCTGATTGTACGTTACAAAAGTATATAACCATCGAGCTTTTTTGTATTGAATCCGGCTGCTGATTGATAGCCAGTGGAGATCGTTGAGTAAAGAAGTGATGTGAGCAGATTTAAGAGTTTTCCAGACAAGACTAGCAGTTAGTTTAAACACGTTTTTTTTATTCATACATCGTAATCATAAGTTCAACAAACAAGTACAGGAAACACAAAAGCAATATGCTTATTTGAGTGTTGATCATTTTTTACAATTTTGACAAAGGGAACCTGAGGGGGGCTAGCAAGGAAAGCATTACAATAATCGAGCCTAGAGAGAACAAGATAGGAAACGAGTTTTGGTGGCTTCAAAAGAAAGATACTGTCAGACTGACCCGATCAACCTGACCTCCAGGTAAGCAAGTTCACAGTGTTTGTTCACCTGTTCCTTGAATGCAAGTTGGTTGTCAAAATGACACCAAGGCTACGAGCTACATTGGAAAACGGGACGTCACTCTGATCCACACGCAGTGACAAAGGAAGATCACAACCAGGAGCAGAGCTAGCTTATTAGAAGAATCTCAGTTTTGTTGTCATTTTAACTGAAGTTTATTCTGAATTACCCAGACCTTATGAAATGCAAGTTTCGATGGTCCGTGCGACAGTGGATGTTTCAGAAAGAGAACCAGATTTGTACAGTTCAGTATCATCCACAAACATATGACGAGAGACAGAGTAGTGAATGATTACATCACAAAGAAATGAAAAGAATTGGTCCCAGGACAGATCCCTCGGTGACCCCACGAGTCAGAAGTGAAGGAGAGGATTTTACTTCATTCACAATTACAACCTTTGTCCTATCTCGCAGGTAAGAATAGAAGGGCAGAGCAAGATCACAAATTCCGAAAGCGTTATCAAGGCGAGTCAGAAGGATGTTATTATCGATAGTGTCGAAGGCAGCGCTTAGATCAAGTAGAGTGAGAATGGACACGAGTCTGAATAATCGCGTGCGGTTGTGCGATTCTAATAACATTTGCATGGAGCAAAGATCCCCGCCGTGGACGCACTACCTGACTACCAGGCGCTCTTGCGAGGAGCTGCAACCGTTGTCACTTCCTGTGCTGAAGGAGCACGCCGAGGACACAGCCTCCGGCAAAGCTTGCCGCAGCAGAGCAGCAGCAGACAGATGATGAAATCGAAAAGCTCTGCCAGTGTCAGGACGCTGGCACCTAGGAAGAAGCCCATGTTGCCTCCTAGCAGTCCTGCGGAAGTCAGATAAACAACGTCTTACAAAGCGAAGGGGTTAAACGTACTCTTAGCACGCTTGTGGAAAACAGGAGAGAGAGAGAGAGAGAGAGAGAGAGAGAGAGAGAGAGAGAGAGAGAGAGAGAGAGAGAGAGAGAGAACTCGAACTCGAAAACTTTATTTTACAAGGATTGTAGTTTAGGTTCAGTCAAAAACCTGTCTAACAACTAGTCCTTGCTAAGCTACTGATGAATAGATATCAAATTACAGGCATTATTTATATACATATAGGCATGGATGAGTGAGTGAAACGATATACATGACAATTTCTCATAAGCAGTAGGAAAGATTGAGCGGAGTCCTATGGGTGTATAAAATAGGTCTCAAATGACCAGTCATTTCCCGCTTACCCATGACGAGTTTTGCAATTTACGTCTAACATAGCTTGCGACTAAAGTAACATGCCTTTTGCATCCATGATACAAAGTGTCACGCACCCATGAAGGAGCCTGCAGTTTACGGATGACTGAGTCTGCCACTTACCCATTATAGTGTTCCATTCGTACTGCTGTTCACGCATGACTGAGTCTGCCACTTACCCATTATAGTGTTCCACTCGTACTGCAGTTCATAGCTTACTGAATCTGGCACTTACTCATTACAGTGTTCCACTCGTACTGCAGTTCACGGATGATTGAGTCAGCCACTTACCCATTATAGTGTTCCACTCGTACTGCAGTTCACGGATGACTGAGTCTGCCACTTACCCTTTATAGCGTTCCACTCGTACTGCTGTTCACGCATGACTGAGTCTGCCACTTACCCATTACAGTGTTCCACTCGTACTGCTGTTCACGCATGACTGAGTCTGCCACTTACCCTTTATATTGTTCCACTCATATTGCTGTTCACGCATGACTGAGTTTGCCACTTACCCTTTATAGTGTTCCACTCATACTGCTGTTCACGCATGACTGAGTCTGCCATTTACCCATTATAGTGTTCCACTCGTATTGCTGTTCACGCATGACTGAGTCTGCCACTTACCCATTATAATGTTCCACTCGTACTGCAGTTCACGCATGACTGAGTCTGACATTTACCCATTATAGTGTTCCACTCGTACTGCAGTTCACGGATGACTGAGTCTGCCACTCACCCTTTAGATTGTTCCACTCATATTGCTGTTCACGCATGACTGAGTCTGCCACTTACCCATTACAGTGTTCCACTCGTACTGCAGTTCACGGATGACTGAGTCTGCCACTTACCCTTTATAGTGTTCCACTCGTACTGCTGTTCACGCATGACTGAGTCTGCCATTTACCCATTATAGTGTTCCACTCATATTGCTGTTCACGCATGACTGAGTCTGCCACTTACCCATTATAGTGTTCCATTCGTACTGCTGTTCACGCATGACTGAGTCTGCCACTTACCCATTATAGTGTTCCACTCGTACTGTGGCACGTGCTCGGTCTTGTGGATCATCAGGTCCTCCAGGTAGACTCTCAGCTGCAGGTAGTTGTTCCTGTGACAGTCAGTACATTGCTAGTGCCTGTGGCAGTCAGTACATTGCTAGTGCCTGTGGCAGTCAGTGCATTGCTAGTGCCTGTGACAGTCAGTACATTGCTAGTGCCTGTGGCAGTACATTGTTAGTGCCTGTGACAGCATACTGTTAGTGCCCGTGACAGTCAGTACATTGCTAGTGCCTGTGGCAGTCAGTACATTGCTAGTGCTTGTGACAGCACATTGCTAGTGCCTGTGACAGTAAGTACATTGTTAGTGCCTGTGACAGTCAGTACATTGTTAGTGCCTGTGACAGCATACTGTTAGTGCCTGTGACAGCCAGTATATTGTTAGTGCCTGTGACAGCCAGTATATTGTTAGTGCCTGTGACAGCATACTGTTAGTGCCTGTGACAGTCAGTACATTGTTAGTGCCTGTGAAAGTCAGTACATTGTTAGTACCTGTGACAGTACATTGTTAGTGCCTGTGACAGCACATTGTTAGTGCCTATGACAGTCAGTATATTGTTAGTGCCTGTGACAGTCAGCATATTGTTAGTGCCTGTGACAGTCAGCATATTGTTAGTGCCTGTGACAGTCAGTACATTGTTAGTGCCTGTGACAGTCAGTACATTGTTAGTGCCTGTGACAGCATATTGTTAGTGCCTGTGACAGTCAGTTTATATTGTTAGTGCCTGTGAACAGCATATTGTTAGTGCCTGTGACAGCATATTGTTAGTGCCTATGACAGTCAGCATATTGTTAGTGCCTGTGACAGCATATTGTTAGTGCCTGTGACAGCATATTGTTAGTGCCTGTGACAGCATATGATTAGTGCCTGTGAAAGTCAGTACATTGCTAGTACCTGAGACAGTCAGTACATTGTTACTGCCTGTGACAGTCAGTACATTGCTAGTTCCTGTCTGTCAACGTTTTCAGGCCAACCTCTAGGCTCGTTTTTCCTCTAGCACTTGGCTCGTTTTCCCTCTAGCCCTAGACTCGTTTTCCCTCGAGCTCTACACTCGTCTTCCCTCGAGCTCTAGGCTCGTTTTCCCTCGAGCTCTAGGCTCGATTTCCCTCTAGCACTAGGCTCGTTTTTCCTCTAGCTCTAGGCTCGTTTTTCCTCTAGCTCTACACTCGTTTTCCCTCTAGCTCTACACTCGTTTTCCCTCGAGCTCTAGCTTCGTTTCCCCTCTAGCTCTAGGCTCGTTTTCCCTCTAGCTCTAGGCTCGTTTTTCCTCTAGCTCTAGGCTCGTCTTCCCTCTAGCTCTTGGCTCGTTTTCCCTCGAGCTCCGTGAACCGTCTCCCTTTCCCTACTAAACAGTACCTCAGATTAGATTCCTTGTTCTTCTTCCGTACAGTGTCCAACGTCAACATTCTGAAAACTCTTCACACGTTCAGTGCATGCTGGGTTAGTTTGGTGTTTTCGTAATCCACCGAATTCTGATATGGACTACAGGATCTTAAGCATGCGCATGAGATCGTTTTGCATGCTTATACACACGAGGGACCTCGGTTTAAAGTCTCATCCGAAGGACATTTTGTGAGAGTTTGCACGGAATTTGACTCTGGAGAAATCTCAGGCGTGCTCAAAGCCTAGCACAGAACGGAACGGTCACTAATCCATGTGGTGACCGTGCTTGTTCGTTCTTAACTGGGCTTTCCAGTGCGAGTACTCTTGGTCTGCGCCACTGACTCTCCTTGAACGATCGTTTCCTGAAAACAGTTATGACAAAACAAAGCCTAGCGCGACGGAGGCGTTCATTTGTAGACATTTGCTCTGCGTGAGAATGCACAAAACGTCTGAATTCAACCAGACAGACGTGAGACGTCAATTTTTTAAACGGGAAGCGGTTTTCCTGGGACATCGTATGATACCCTAATGGCATGGAAGCGGTCGATGATGGTGATGGTGATGATGATGATGATGATGATGGTGATGATGATGATGATGATGATGATGATGACGA
Organism: Alviniconcha marisindica; assembly: GCA_018857735.1. Taxonomy (NCBI): domain Eukaryota; kingdom Metazoa; phylum Mollusca; class Gastropoda; family Provannidae; genus Alviniconcha; species Alviniconcha marisindica. Next base: position 339,591 of record JABMCL010002880.1, on the reverse strand, counting down.
CGACGATAGGAGGAGGAGGAGGAAGTCCACTTTTACAACGCATGATTCCATGATTCCATGATTCCATTAACTTGAATGCTCTGTGCTCTGAAGGAGGTTGGGCGAGGGGGCGGGGGATAGAGAGAAAGTCTTAAGAGTCAAAATGTAGAAGGAAAAAAGAAGAAGATATATATCTATATATACATATGATTGTTGTTGTTGTTGTTCTTCTTCTTGCTCTTGTTGTTGTTAACTGCTTTTATATAGCGCTATTCTCCGCTCTCGAACAGACTCACTACGTTTGCAGGTGAGTTGATCTCACAGAGCGGAGCGGACGCTATTTTGGTAGCTGCGCAAGACTTTGACAGTTTTTCCTAATTAACTGCGTCATTACCAGCCCAATCTTCAAGATACTACACGGATGATCAGAGGAGACTCTGCTGAACATGCCGGTATCAAATTTACAGGCAAGAGCCACTTGTGGGGTGTTTTATTTTGTTTTTCAAAATTACATGCAAATGAAGAGTGCACAAGGCAGAGGAAGCACGGACTTTCGCTGTTATGCTTGGCTGGCCTCTGAGCGTCGCTCGCACAGTGGTCATTGGCAGTGTTTTCGTCTGGCCTTGTGTCACACTGCAGTCAACAGCCCTTCTGCCTGCCCGGCCCGGGGTGACTACGCTGCAAAAGAAAACCTTGCCTACGTTGTGGAAAGCAAAGGCCTCGTTGTGCAACCTGTGGAGCGTCTTCTGTCTACTGTGGGCATGCTGGCGACCGCCATCAGGTTCGTGTCGGGGAAACGGACATTGCAAACACAGAACAGGTACATTGTGACGTTCGTCTGGGGCCATTCGGGTCATGATGAGCGTTGTAGTTTCAGTATTCATTGCGGGAAAATTTTACTCGCATGTGGCGACGGGGAAAGCCAACCCTGGACCTCCGAAACGACAGTAACAAGGGGACAACGCAGTAGAGCAAAGCGTGGGCACAGAAGAACAAACCAGTCAACACTCAGACCAGCAAGAAGGCCAGTCAGTGTTTGCCCGCTACCACTCGGAAATGACCCAGGCCCTCAATCAAGCTGTCATACGACTGGAATCAGCAACCCGTCAAGCCATCACCGAGCAGGGGAACATCATAGACGAACGACTCCAGAGTGTCGAAGACAAAATCGAGCACCGTCTTCAGCAAGTGGCAGAGGAACAGACGCGACTCGCTAGTGACGTGGAGGAGCTGCACACGCAATACCAAGCAGTATGGCGGGAGAACCAGGAGCTACGCAACGCAGTCGGCTTCCTCGGCAGCAAGTGTGGCTACCTAGAAAACCAGAGCAGAAGAAACAACCTACTGTTCTTTGGCTTTCCGGCGGTACCAGCGGGCAGGGGAACCTGGGATGAATGTGAGAGAAAGGTGAAGGAGGCCATCAGGAAAGGTATGGGGATAACGGAGGACATCTTGATCGAACGTGCTCACAGATCAGGGAAAGCCATTGCTGCAAAGTTCCTTTCATACAAACAGAAGACGACAGTCCTTACTCAGGCCCGGAAATTAAATCAATCAGAAACATTCAAGAACATTTATGTGAGAGAAGATTTCTCAGAAACAGTGCAAAGAAAGAGGAAAGAACTGATGTCACTGCAACGGGAGATGAGACAGAATGGACAGCCATCCAAGCTACGATTTGACAAGCTTGTCACAGACAAGAAGTCCGAAGAGAAGACAACCGTCGCAGACACGGTGGCAGTGGACCTTCTACAAAGCAGGACAGTGGACTAGTGCATGCTCCTGCTAGCAACAACAGAGGGGGCGCTGTCACTGGATGTCAACACTCGGAGATCCACTGTGGACCACGTGCTGTCTACAGCCGCGTTTCCCGCCGCTTCAGGCGCCCACAGAACCAACCACCGGCGAGTCTGATCAACGGGGCCCGATGCCACCGACAGTACGCGAGCAACACGCCCACAGAGCCAGAGGACTGGGAGTCGCATCCACACTGGGTCCCCAGAAGCTGGTCAGCAACACGGCACCAAGGCAGCAGAGTTCGACATACAACCTACGAGCTCGTGGTGGCACCACGAGTACCACTGCTGTCCCCGGACCGAGCACAGGAGTCACCGGAGAAGACCAAAGGGAACAGGAGCAGCTCCACAGCGACGACGGGTGTGGCGCGCCAGCCTTCAACACCTGCCTCACAGACCAGCCGCGGATTCAGCAGGGGACGAACCAGGACTCCTCCTGCACAGACCCGCATCGACTCCGTGTTCTCCTCAGCCCAACCCAGCCATGACCCTGTGGCAGAGGACATCCCGTCTGAGCACACCGCACTGGCCGGAGAGGAGACGGGAGAGGACCGAGATGAGCCGTTTGGAGACGCTGCTGACGTATGGAGCTAGGAGGCAGGCCGGCCCTCGCAAGTACAAACAGCATCATTTCTTCTGTATAATATTGCAGGTTTGGTGAGCAAGTTGTCCGATGCTGACTGGATGGCGTATGTTGAGAGTTTTGACTTTGTAACACTAACAGAAACCTTCATTGATGAAAACCTTGATTTATCCCATGTCTTTACGGATTATGTCAAATTCGTGTCTCCGGCTATTAAGCTTTCCCATAAAGGTAGACGATCGGGTGGAATTCTAGTCATGGTGCGCAAGAAATGTCTAGTTTTGTTCAAGAAATTGGTGTACAGTACCATAACATTGTTGTATTGAAGCTATCAAAAGAGGCGTTTGGTTGTGACAGAGATATAATGTATATAGCCACGTACATACCCCCACCAGGGAGCCCCTTCAATGACTTGTCTCAGACTGCCTGCCACATAACAGAGTTGGACACGTGTATAAATGAGCTGTTGGAACAGGATGGAGATTTGCACATTATATGCAATGGTGACCTTAATGCTAGAACTGCTAACTACCAGATTAATACAGAATTTAGCCAAATGGATGGAGACGATTATGAACCGTTTTGCAATGTATCATTGTGTGAACCCACCAGAACGTCCCAGGATAGAGAAGTTAATGTACTTGGTAGAAGGCTGCTTGAAACATGCGCATGTTATGGGTTAGAAAACTTAATGGATTTTGTCCGGGCGATGAGACCGGAAATTTCACCTACCTGTTCGAGCATGGATACAGTGTCGTAGACTACTTTTTGATGTCTAGTGATATTTTATATTTAGTGAGACCTTGAATGTGAATGACAGGATAGAATCAGACCATATGCCAGTAGAGTTGTATTGTAAATGCCAGGTAAATTCTGACACTATAAACGTTGAAGAGGAAGCTGTGAAAAGGGACAAATATATTTGGCATGTAGACAGAATAGATCAGTTTCAAGAAAATCTATTATCTCAGGTATATAGGGAAAGGATGGTTGAAGCACAGAATCTCATAGAAGATTGTCCTGCGAAGTCACTTAAAATTTTCACAGAAGCATTACTGCAAGCAGCTAGTGGTATGAAAACGAAAGGTACCAATACGGGAAAGAAAAAGTATGATAATAAATGGTTTGATAAGGACTGCCATTCCAAGAAAAAAGAAGTAAAACAATGTCTAAGACGATTTTGGAGAACCAGAAACAATGATGATTTTGACCCGATTCAAAACAACGCAAAAATATAAATGTTTAATAGAAAACAAGAAGAGAGAAAATAAGAAAGCATCAGCATCTGCTTTACTTGAGTCTGAAAAATTCCTCAGATTTTTGGAAGGAAGTAAGAAAACATAGAAAGCGGAGAACTTGGGTCAATAATATTCAGACAAAAGAATGGTTAGACCACTTTGACCGAGTTTTTAACGAAAGTATCAAAAACACAGTTAATGATAGTAACGTGGAAAGCAATGACGGCATTCAGGAAGAAGAGACTTTTGATGACATACTAGATTGGTGAGATAAGTGAGCAAAAGTAAGGAATGCAATCAGACATTTAAAAGCTGGTAAGTCAGCGGGACCAGACTGTATTCTAGCAGAAATGCTCAAAGTGGCGGAACCAATGATCGTTCCTTTTTTGAAGAATATCTTTAATGTACTATTCGATTTCGGGTATGTTCCCGGAGGAATGGTCCAAAGCAATAAAATTATTCCATTGCATAAAAAAGGAAGATAAGAATAACCCGGATAATTATAGAGGTATTTCGTTGCTAAGTATTTTGAGAAAGTTTTTACCCATATCATCAACAGTAGACTGACGCGTTGGACTGAGAGTAATTCGGTTTTAAATGACGCCCAGGCAGGTTTTAGGAAAGGCCGTTCAACCATTGATCACATGTTTACCTTGTATGCAGCCATTGAAAAACACCTATTAAAAAACACTAAATTGTATGTGGCATTTATATATTTCAAAAAGGCATATGACACTGTAAACCGCGATATTCTATGGATGGTCCTATATAGATCTGGAGTCAGGGGTAAAATGCTTAGGATGATTAGGGGCATTTACGCCACAGTGCAAGCTTGTGTAATGAGTAAATCAGGTTTAAGTGACTTCTTTGAATGTTTTCAAGGCCTGAAACAAGGGTGTATTTTGAGCCCAGTATTGTTTTCCATGCTAATAAATGAACTCGCAAATGAAATCTTAGAAAAGGGTAAACATGGAGTCTCTCTAGGTCCAGCAGAG
>JABMCL010002880.1:317500-325000 GCA_018857735.1 Alviniconcha marisindica | reverse complement strand
CACAACGGTACCAACAAGGATGACGTCCAAATACCTTTCTCCTTTGTTCCTGACTGCATCATGGCGAAGAGCGACTATGGGACTGTCCACAAGAATTCTATGCTCCAGCTCCAGGGAGGTCATGCAATCTGTGTTTCCGCTTGGCACAGACTGTCCCTTGACAGACAGATCGAACTCTCTTGCTGCCCGCTGCTGATGTATGTTTCCCTGCTGGCGGGTGTTTTGTTCTGTGGCTGTCATCCGTCCCACTGACTATCGTTGTTGATGCTGTGTCTGGAACTAGGCACAGGATAAGGGAAGCTGTCTACGTGTGCAACGTACATTGAAGCCTTCTCCAAATACGTATTGTCCAGTTGTAGAACAGATTGAAATACACCCCCCCACCCCCCGCCCACCTGCACCCTCCCACTCCCACACACATTCAAAACCCACGCTTAACATCCATGTGTGTGTATCAAACTCCTGCCTTGAGAGGCTAATACTTTAGTGCTCTAGTTTGATATGAGCGTGTGATAATTAGCGGAACTAGTTGTACACAGCAACGACAACGACAACTGATGTCCCATTTCAATGTCCAAACACGAAGGAAAGTTCAGAAGAACGCTATGTACTAGGACAAAATACAACATGCAGATATTCCGTGTAATCCCCTTCATCAAGCTACAAAACGACACGTAAACAACAGTTAAACGGTGAAAAATGAGATGTGGTACTGAATAAGACTGCCTTTGGTTGAGCTATGTTGTTTTTGTGTCCAATGCTTTGAACATTCTTCAAAGCACTGGACATGAAAGTTCAATGTGTTGCACTGTTGGATATTCCCACCTCTTGGAGATATCGGGTACTTACGTTGGGTGCTCACGTTTCCCTGGGGTGCTCACGTCACGTCACTCGTGACTGTAAACGTCATGTCGCCCGTGAGTGTAAACGTCACTTCGCCCGTGGGTGTTCACGTCACGTCGCCCGTGGGTGTTCACGTCACGTCGCCCGTGGGTATTCACGTCACGTCGCCCGTGGGTACTCACATCACGTCACTCGTGTCTGTAAACCTCACGTCGTCCGTGAGTGTAAACGTCACGTCGCCCGTGGGTGTTCACGTCACGTCGCCCGTGGGTACTCACGTCACTTCGTCTGACGGTGCTCACGTCACGTCGCTCACGTCACGTCGCCCGTGAGTGTTCACGTCACGTCGTTCACGTCGCGTCACCCGTGTGTACTCACGTCACGTCGCCCGTGCGTGTTCACGTCGCCCGAAGACCGAGACCAAAGAAGCCGTCGGTCAATGCTGGACCATCTGTGACTCTTGAACGTGCTTCCTCCAGTCGAGTTTCACTAACCGTTTTAACGCATGATGGTTTAAAGTAAAACCAACGGAAAGTTTTAAGACAACTAGCCACTCAGGTTGGGGTTTTCATCTTGAACTCAGGACGGCGGAGACACAAAGGCACAGTTTGCATCAGCCGCTAAACAAGGACATAATACAGGCTTAACGAAAGATGAAGCTTTAACAGCATGAGCACGGAATTCTCAGCAGAGATTAAATTAATTAATTAATTAATTTATTAATTAATGCAACTGCGGAACCACTAAATAGAAAGCCTTCTGTGAATGATATCATCTGAGTGTTTTAATCAAGGACATTGCACTTTGTTGAACTTGTTCCCCGTAGCTGTGTGTAATGAAGAGCTTTATATATTTATTCCCGGTGCATATCATACAGTAGCTGCTCACTGGCCTTGTTTCCAGAACAGAGCGAGGGTGTGTGGGGTTGGGGTGGGGGTGGGGTGTTGGGGGGGCAGGCAGAAACAGAGACAGAGAAAGAGATATGTAATGTGTGTGTGTGTGTGTGTGTGTGTGTGTGTGTGTGTGTGTGTGTGTGTGTGTGTGTGTGTGTGTGTGTGTGTGTGTGTGTGTGTGTGTGTGTTTTGTGTGTGTGTGTGTGTGTGTGTGTGTGTGTGTGTGTGGTGTGTGTGTGTGTGTGTGTGTGTGTGTGTGTGTGTGTGTGTGTGTGTGTGTGTGTGTGTGTGTGTATGTGTGTGCGTGTGTACGTGGCTGTGTGTGCGTGGTTGTGTGTGCGTGGTTGTGTGTGCGTGGTTGTGTGTGTGTGTGTTTGCGAGCGCGCGCGCGCGCGTGCGTGCGTGTGGTGTGTGTGTGTGTGTGTGTGTGTGTGTGTGTGTGTGTGTGTGTGTGTGTGTGTGTGTGTGTGTGTATGTGTGTGTGTGCGTGCGCGCGTGTGTGTGTGTGTAGCTGTGTGTGTGTGTGTGTGTGTGTGTGTGTGTGTGTGTGTGTTGTGTGTGTGTGTGTGTGTGTGTGTGTGTGTGTGTGTGTGTGTGTGTGTGTGGTGGCGCGCGCGCGCGTGTGTTTGTGCTGGCGCTGCGTTGTCTTCCAACTTCCGCACTTGAAATCGAACAAACAAATGTTTAAGCACGTCCTAATGATGGATTTAGTTTGCTTTCAGCATCAGACACGAGCCGTCCTCCCCACGACTGTAACAGAAGTAGGGTGCTAAACTAATGTCAGGAAGTCCACATCAAAGCCAAGAGAGAGAGAGAGAGGAGGATGGGTGGTGAGAGAGAGAGAGAGAGAGAGAGAGAGAGAGAGAGAGAGAGAGAGAGAGAGAGAGAGAGAGAGAGAGAGAGAGAGAGAGAGAGAGAGAGAAGAAGAGAGACAGACAGACAGACAGACAGACAGACAGACAGACAGACAGAGACACAGACAGACAGACAGACAGACAGACAGACAGACAGACACAGGGAGAGACAGAGAGAGGGAGAGACAGACAGACAGACAGAGACAGACAGAGAGATAGAGACAGAGAGACAGAGACAGATAGAGACAGAGAGACAGAGTGACAGAGTGACAGAGACAGAGACAGAGAGAGACAAAGAGAGACAGAGACCGAGAAAATTTGTGTATGTGTGTGTGTGTGCGTGCTTGCGTGCGTGCGTGTGTGTGTGTGTATCTGAGAGAGAGAGAGAGAGAGAGAGAGAGAGAGAGAGAGAGAGAGAGAGAGAGAGAGAGAGAGAGAGAGAGAGAGAGAGAGGGGCGGGGGGAACACGTGGATTGATTATGTTAAAAGCGAGATAAACATTACACCCAGTTCTCCACCTTTAATAATGATTGCTCCACGAAGCGTTCTTCTAGCTTGAACTGAATTTGCACTGAGACGCGCTTCGCTGTTCAAACAACCGTTCCATTAAATTCATCAACATGGTTAGAGCCAGGCGTTCGATGTTTGTCCAAGTTAATTACCGTCGTGGACGGATACCGGGAGACTAATCCACGGAGCAGATCGGAGTACGCCTGTGTTTTGAGGTCATCGGAGGTGTGTTTGTGCTTGAAAATTGCTTTTTACATCAGCCTATACATTACAATTTTTACATAGCCTATAGATTATGTGTGTACGTGTTAGTACCCTGAACAATAGGCTTCCTGTACAAAGCAGAATGACAATGAATGCACCGCATGGAGGATGGATGTGCGGAAGATTCAGGTGGTGAATTTTCGCAGTCGTTATTTTTATTGTTGCCATTGTTGTTGGTGGTGTGTGTGTGTTGATTGTTTGTTGCTGTTGTGTGTGTGTGTGTGTGTGTGTGTGTGTGTGTGTGTGTGTGTGTGTGTGTGTGTGTGTGTGTGTGCGTGTGCGTGCGTGCGTGCGTGCGTGCGTGCGTGCGTGCGTGCGGCGTGCGTGTCGTGGTGGTGGTGCTTGGGGTGCGTGTGTGGTGCGTGTGTTGTGCTTGCGTGCGTGTGTGCTTGCGTGAGTGGTGCGTGCGTGTGTTGTGTGTGTCGTGTGCGTGCGTGCGTGCGTGTGTGTGTGTGTGTGGTGGTGCGTGTGTGGTGCGTGCGTGCGTGCGTGCGTGGGGCGTGCGTGCGTGTGTGCGTGGTGTTTGTGGTGTGTGTGTGTGTGTGTGTGGTGTGTGCGTGTGTGTGTGTGCGTGTGTGTGGTTGTGTGTGTGTGTGGTGTGTGTGTGTGTGTGTGTGTGTGTGTGTGTGTGTGTGTGTGTGTGTGTGTGTGGTGTGTGTGGTGTGTGTGTGTGTGCGTGTGCGTGTGTGTATTTGTGTGTGTTTGTTCTGTTCTTTACTGTTGTTTTGTTGTTGTCGTTCCCTGCATGTTAGTTTGTTTTCACGGATAACGTGACAAAATTGACTTCCACAGAGTTACCGCTCAAGAACAAATATTATGAAGAAGCATCGTTATTTTGCCTGTCCTTGTTTCCCCCCAACAAAATCCCCTGCACACAGGGAAGGCACTTTTCACTGAATAGGCCAGCTCTTTTTAGTGATATTATAAATCGGTGTACCCGAGTCAACGGCTTGTATCGTAAAGAGTATGCACCAACCAGTCACTCACCCCCAGCCCACACCCACCCGTCTCCCACCCGCCAATCCGAATGAAAAACACACGAGCCTAATCGAGTCGTGCATCAGATTTGATGTTGAATCTTCAAAGTCCGGGTTCGATCCGAGCTCGTATGTCAGTAATTGATGATGGCGCGCAGAGCGCAGCGCAGCCTAACGAAATTTGTCCACAGAACACGCGAATAAGTCACCGGCACGGAATAATGGGCAGAAATCATCATCCGCTTTCGCTCTGTTCCCTCCGCTCTCTCCGTTTTAACTAGCATTGCGATGTAGCTGAAAGGCGACGTTTGCCTGTGAGGCATCTTTCTCTCACCAGGCTCCAGTTGTCTGGAACTCGTTTCCTGTTATCTGTCCGTCATTCTGTGTCAGTTCTTTCGAATCTTCCTTGAAAACTTTTCTCATCATAAAACAACAACAACTTTTCTTCAGTCTCATTGCCCTGATATGGTGGATGTGTGTGTGTGTGTGTGTGTGTGTGTGTGTGCGTGCGTGCGTGCGTGCGTCGTGCGTGCTGGGGTGTGGTGCGTGGTGTGTGCGTCGTGAGGTATGCGTCGATTTTGAAAATATATGCTTTGAAGTGTGTAAGGCTTAGGGCTGTGGGGTTGGCGCTTTTGAAATATATTTTAGTAATTAACCTATGTCGGTTATTATATCATTATTATTATTATTATTATTATTATTATTATTATTATTATTATTATTATCGGACACAGCATTGGAAATATCGGACTTGAAGCACTGACGCAGTTTTTGTGTATGAAAACTTGGGTATCTGACAGAGACTTGACGAAAGTCAGCTTAGGGGTGGGAGTGTGGGGAGGGAGGAGGGTTAATGGTGAGGGGAGGTAGGGGGGAAGGGCCAGACTGACTAAGACGAAGTAGAACAGGCAGACTAGAGGAAATTACCGAGCTCGATAGATACGTTTAAAGCCACACCATCAGCGGGTTCAACATTATCTGTATAAGAGTTTAACTGACATTTTGTAGAAAGATTTCGTCGCAAGGACTGGTAAGACTGCGTGTGGCTGACGGATTCGCATTAACCCCTTCACTGCCATGATGTCACTTGCAAACGACCAATCAAAGTGTAAAGTCTGAAACCCTTAAAGCCTCTTTGTCTTCTGTTTCGCACTGGCACGTGAAAGGACTTTCATCAAAACGCATAGCATTGGAAGTAGACGTGTTATAGGACCTGAAAATAAAATATACTGTTTGCAGTGACGTCTGTGCTGTTTCCGGCCCGGAAATGCTACAGGCTGGGGCAGTGAAAGGGTTAAGCGCTGAAAGTTGATCAACATTACTGGGAATGTCTTGAAATAATGATTATGGCCAGAAATTCAAGCAGAACGCGATTCTTCTTCTTCTTCCTTTATTATTTAAAGTATTTTCACATATTATTAGACTGACATATTATTAGACTGATTTTAGAGTTATCATGCTAACAACATGCGTCGGGAAGTTGCACCTATGAATTTTGTTGTTGTTGTTGTTGTTGCTGTTTGTTTGTTTGTTTGGGGTTTTGTTTTTTGAGAAAAAAGAACAGAAAATATTCGGAGTCAACAAACAACCATATATTCCTGTAATAATAATAATAATAATAATAATAATAATAATAATAATAATATATAATAATAATAATAATAATAAAATTATTGTGTGTAATAATATTAATATTACTTTCGTATCTGTGTCCTTACAAATAAGCAGAACGTGACAGTTACCATCAATCTACTTAATCATTAAACTCAAGGTCTGAGTCTTGAGCATTGATTTTGTCTTCATTTTATAATAAAATCACAGAAACAAATAAAGTTACTTATTTCATGCACAGACTATTGAACTGGCCTCAATCGCTGATTACTGCCGGTAAGGCCAGTCCAACAACCGATAGGTTCATAAGCGGTATTATTGACATTTTATAATAAAATGACTGAATGAATGAATCAGTGAAAATTTACATATAGCGCATAAAAAAAGAAAATTAAAATAAAAAAATATTCCACAAAATTACTTGCGTGTTTACAGTGCATACATTATGTTCTCGCAAGCTAAAAACTACCAAAGGACACACACACAAAACACAAACAGCTCCTACCCACCCACCCCTTCCTAAAGGGGCAACTATACCTAATAGTAAATGTAAAAATGTACACAGAGTTACAAATAATGATAACAGAAAAAGGAATCAAACGCGCGCACGCACGCACGCATGCACGCACGCACGCACGCACGAACGCACGCACGAACGCACGCACGCACGCACGCACGCACGAACGCACGCACGCACACGAAAACACGTACGCGTATGCACAAAGACACACAGACACACACACAGACACACACACACACACACACACACACACACACACACACACACACACACACACACACACACACACACACACACACACACACACACACACACACACACACACACACACACACACACACACACACACACACACACACACACACACACACACACACACACACACACACACGCGCGCGCGCGGCGCGAGCACGCACACACAATCTCAGACAAATTGAAATGACCATGTTTCATGCACAGTACAGACTATTGAACTGGCCGCAGTCGCTGATTACCCCATTTGGGGCCAGTACAACAAGCGGTATGTTCCAAGGCCGCAGTATTGACAGTCAACAAAAACCCTGTGTTGGAACATGAATTTCGCTTTTTTTGTTTTTTTGTTTTTAGTTTTTTCGTTCTTGTTTTGGTTTTCCGCTCTCCCTGACAACTCTTGTTCAGATGAGAGGTGCATTCCCAAATAACTTTCAGTAGGCTGACATGCACTGGAACAAGCACAAGGGAAACAATTCTGTTAGGAGAATGTTTGAAATGGAATGCGGGATTACCTCCCATTAAACTCTTTTTTGTATGTCTGCCTGTCTGTCTCTGTCTCTATCTGTCTGTGTCTGTTTTAGAGAGAGAGAGAGAGAGAGAGAGAGAGAGAGAGAGAGAGAGAGAGAGAGAGAGAGAGAGAGAGAGAGAGAGAGAGAGAGAGAGAGAGAGAGAGAGAGAGAAAGCCATTAAACTATTCAACTTACCAGTTCCTTTTCTATTCTTTTAATATTTCGTCATATCCTGTCTTCCTTCCTTTCTTTTGTCTTCCGTTCTTC
>JABMCL010002880.1:297500-307500 GCA_018857735.1 Alviniconcha marisindica | reverse complement strand
TCCCCTTTAAAGGCATGGGAAGGCTTGAGTGTGATTTTTTCCCAAGCGTTTGTCAAAACGTTGCGCCCCTCTTCCCCTCCCCACCTTTGAAGCTAAATGGCCAGGTTTGTCTCCCAGGCGAGAGGGAGGCACAGGGAAACCTTTCGGGAGTCGGCACGGAGATTGCCAAAGCCCGTTCTCGTTTTGAAGGATGTAAATTGTTTGAAAGAATGATGGAGGAGTGTATTTTCAAGGTTTCCCCGGAGAGCTGCCATTGTCGGTCGGAATGCTGCCAGCAGAGCGGCCAAGGGATGTTGGGTGGTGGGGATCACGTGCGTGCAGTGGAGATCACGTGGTGGAGTGTGGTGGCGGTGGAAGTACAGGAACTTGTCACTGGGCGTGAACTTGTGCGTAACAGCCGATCCGGGAAAACGTAACTGTAGCAGCGGAGAAAGAAAAATGCACACGTACACGCAGGCTCGCACGCGCGCACATATGCACGCACTCACCGACACACAGCATTCATACACAGGCTACGCAGAGGGATTTGGACAACCCACAGGCTTGTCTAAGGTACAATGCACCCGCTCACCCACAGACATCATGGGTACGTAGGCTACTTAGCGAGACTTGAACAACCCAAACCCGCGGGCTTATCTAAGGTACACATGCACCCACTCACCCACCCACATGCATGCATGCATAGGCTACGCAGTGAGACTTGGACAACCCAAACCCACAGGCTTGCATAAGGTACACATGCACCCACTCACCCACACATGCATGCATACCTAGGCTACGCAGTTGGACTTGGATAACCCGCAGGTTTGTCTAAGGTACACATGCACCCACACACCCACCCACATGCATGCATGCATAGGCTATGCAGTGGGATTTGGACAACCCACAGGCTTGTCTAAGGTGCACATGCACCCACACACCCACCCACATGCATGCATACATAGGCTACGCAATGGGATTTGGACAACCTGCAGGCTTGTCTAAGGTACACATGCACCCACACCCCCACCCACATGCATGCATGCATAGGCTATGCCGTGGGATTTGGACAACCCACAGGCTTGTCTAAGGTACACATGCACCCACACACCCACCCACATGCATGCATGCATTGGCTATGCAGTGGGATTTGGACAACCCACAGGCTTGTCTAAGGTACACATGCACGCACTCACCCACACCCATATATACTAATAATCATAATACCTACATTTTCTATAGCGCCATTCCCCGCTGAGCGAGCTCAACGCGCTTGTTGACATACATGGACATAATATATACCACTTACATTTACTGACATACCACATACATGTACATAATATATACCTTTTACATTTACTGACATATCACATACATGTACATAATATATACCATTTACATTTACTGACATATCATATACAGGCAATCTCATAAGACATACTTATTAAATTACACTAATATAAAACAAGTACTTGTAAAATGGCGCATAAAATAACTGTTATAAAACATAGAGACATTACAATAATTTAAAACAGGTACATAATTATTATTATTATTACTACGCTAAAACGTGTACACACACACACACACACACACACACACACACACCACACACGCACGCACGCACGCACGCACGCACGCACGCACGCACGCACACACGCACGCACGCACACGCACGCACGCACGCACGCACGCACGCACACGCACGCACGCACGACACGCACGCACGCACGCACACACACACACACACACACACACACACACACACACACACACACACACACACACACGTATCTCCCTTTCTTACTCCCTTTACATGCACGCATCCATAGGCTACGCAGTGGGACTTGGACAACCCGCACGCTTGACTAAGGAGCTGTGTTTGCATGCAGTCGCTGATTGGCTAAAGGTCATCTGTCAGTCAAAGTGTGACGAGAAGTCAATTAGCAGACTTGACGATCGGTTGAAATAATTATGCTCGCTTTTCTGTAGACTATAACGAGAAGAAAAAAGAGATTTTTTTTCTTTTTTTCTTTTTTCCGTAATATGTCAACCCGACATCTGAGGACATTAAACCCGACATCTGAGGACATTAAACCCCACATCATCGAGAAAGAAAAACAAACAAACAATAATCTAGCAACGTTCTTTTTCGGAGGTGAAGCTGGTTCATCTGAAAAGTTGCTTAACTGTTGAACGCAAATCGAAGTCTGCGGGAGCTTCCATCTTAATTCAGCGTTGGGCATCCGTGAGGAGCACGGGGAATCCCAGACACGCTGTTTATGGCATGGTCATGCAGTTCATTCTATTCACTCTCTGCTGTTGCATGGCACAAGAAATCCATATCGTTCTTGCCAATATACCGCCTACTTTTGTATAATAAAAATGCCCTTTTTAAAGTTTTTGTTGGTGTTGTATTCAAATACACAGAAGGTTAGAAAGAACGCTGATTTATAAAAGTCAGCGTTATTTTTAACCTTTGTGTGTTTGGAGCTTATTTCGGAACGCTATTTTAGACCATATATAATCCTTTGTGGTTGACTGGGCTCAAAGCACCAACTAACTAACTAACTCGGAACGCTACCGCCAACTTTATTTCACGTAAATTTGTGTGCGTGATATATTCGCATCACCTTGCAATATCTTACAGCCCCTTTCATCGTTATATTATGATATATTATACATTCTTATACCTTCTAAAGTAGATACCAATCATGACGTCCAAATTGTCATAATGACGTCATTATTGTCAATTATGACGTCAAACCATTGTAACGCCGAAATTTGACGTTACTCATCTAATTTGGACCTCATAATATTCATTACATCACGCTTAATTCAATACGCGTAACTGTATATACCAACATTCTTCCGAACACTCGAAGCATTGAACACACCACAACGAAAATCGGATAAGTACATTTTCATTTTCACCGTTTAATTGTTATTTTATTGCGTTAAAAAAAGGGGGGCTTACCCTAACAATTTGCGCATGTTTTGTATTGCCATATTAAATTAGCGTTCTTTACTTGTTTAGATATGATCCCCGTTGTAGTTACAGATCTTCAATCAAAGGAGGATGACAACAGAACAGGTATGTATGAAGCGTTACTATTCTTCTATTTTGTCTTTCTTTCTGTTGTTGGCATCTTTTTTTCTTTTCTTTTTGAATGCCTTTCGTATACAGCCTGTCGTACGACATGTGTACCCTAAATATTTCTTCAACCGCCTTCAATGTGTATCTTGTTGTTGTTTTTGATTTATGTCTTCAACAAGGAAACGATATATTTTTTCACACTGTGTCAAAATTTGTAAGACAAAGGACTATCTCCTCCCCCCTCATCACTCCCACCCCCCCTCCCCCGGCCCCTGACCCCTAGTAGGAAGAAGAAGAAGAAGAAGAGAAGGGAGGCTATATACTCATAGTTCCAGCTCACAGAAAGCTCTCTCGTAATCTTGTATTAACATTTCACATGTGTTAGTGATTTGATCAACACCAAGAAACAGACCTTGTACTGTTTACTTGGCAAAAATAAAAATCAGGTGTTGTTGGCGAGAATTTGACCTGCAGTCATGAGATGTGTCCATGGTCCATGTATTGCTGTAGTGCATGTCTGGGTTGCACTGATTGTTCCGTTTGATCGTCTGGTGTATGCATGTTTCATGTGTAATGGAGTGGAGTGGTCAAAGGACAAGACAGAGACCCAGGCAGCGGAGTCGGTCAAAATGGAGACCACAGCAGGCGGACGGCAGCAAACAGGCTTTATTTGCTCAGCAGCAGACAACTTTCTCAGCACACCCAAAATCCTCACGCACACGCATAGATAAGAGAACTGCGCGGGCCGCAAGGAACACACGCTATCACTACAATGAAATCGGCCCTCTGGACCACAAAATGGCTGACAATTGTGTTTCCTTGACCCGCACAAATACAGTTTCCTCTTCAATAACTAAACTAAATAAAACATGAAAAACATCAAATAAAAGCTACAGTTACAATCTTTTAAACCGTATAAACAAAATGGACACACATGACTTATTTTATTTACAACAAGAGTGGGAAGCGTGGCTTGCACCTGTCTATAAACAGATTCAGACAACTAAATCACAACTAACACAATGTACAAAATATTAATGTTACTAAAGCTTACATCAAAATAAAGTGCACGCTCCCACGGTTAAAATGGTACATAACAATTACAATACAACGCTCTGCAAGAGAAGCAAGACACACTCAAAGACTAGTACTAAAACAATCGGTGCGAACTTTCGCCTGGGGCGCGTTATCTTAGTCGCAGCAGCGCTGATAGTGATACCAAGTAGTCTATGAATACAACTTAGCTTCTACAGTACACAATACTCAATAAGTTAATTTCAACCCAAAATAAACACTAAACATGAAGTCAGCTAAGCAAAATACTATACGACAAAGCATTGATCGACACAGAATTACTTTCATCGAGTCAAAACAACGATTCACTACTATTCACTAGTACTACACAGAAAATGCGCCATGCAGACGACGGCTATAAAAAGAATGGACCTAGAGAGGCATCGGTCCGTCCCTAATAAGCCTTATGGTTTCTGTGGACGTTAAGCACCATGTTTACTTAGAGGCATCGGCTACTGATTAAGCTCGATCCTGCGTCTAAATAAACGTTAGATAAACATTCTAAGATGCCAAATTATATTACACATGGCTTTGGTGTATAACGAAAAGACGAGGTGAACAAGGAGTAGGTAAACAAACAAGCGGTCAAAATATTAAGGGAGTAAACAGATTTGAAAATGGCGCGCACCGGCGGCTATTGCCGGTCGGCTGTGTGAAGGCCATGTGGCGTTACGCAACACGCAGCGCTTCAAAACAAAAGCGTCGTCTACTCCGGTTCCCGGGTTACTAACAGTACAGTAATGAAATTGCGTGGATCTCATAACCGGGGCGGGATTATTGTAAAAACGTACAAAGAGCACTTGCTCACACATGTATTGATTCTGATGTTCATTCTTGTTTTGAATTGTGAAGCGCTTTGAGCCAGTCTAGTTGGATTAGGCGCTATATAAGTGTTACGAATTATTATTATTATTTTATTATTATTATTATTATTATTATTATTATTATTATTATTATTATTATTATTATTTAAACAACAACAACAACAACAACAGATGTTGGCAAGAATAAAAAAATTAGATGTTGGCGAGAATAAAGAACAGATGTTGGCGAGAACGAAAATCAGATGCTTATTGCTTTAACCCTTACATACGCCACAAGAATCTGAAGGAACAAACATCCCTCCATCCTTGATATTCGGCAACATTGTCGCACCAGCAAGCACTAAACCTGTCTTCTTGTGGCAGCTGCTCAAGTCAGCGACTCCCTGGGGCGAAATAGTATTGTGTCTGTCTGTGACTAAGTAGCCTGCTGGAAGTGTTCTGGCCAGTAGGGTTTATCTGTCAGATTGAAGGATGTCGCCAGGCCTGCGCTCGCGGTCGTTATAGACGCCCTAGCTGCATACTATCACCATTACGTTGTCTGTGTACGAGACCGCTTCCTTACCAAAGGATATGCAACACAGTATATACATAATTATGTGTTGCCTGCTGACACTGGAAGAAGTGCCGTGTCAGTGGTTGGTAAGTTGCATAAAACGTTTAATAATTATTACAGTAAAAACTTTCGTTTCATATTTTAATAACGTATCCTTGGTGAAAACACGAGTTAAATGCAGAAATAATGATTAACATAGATTCGCGCAGAACACGCACGCGCGCGCGTGCCCACGCACAGAGAGAGAGAGAGAGAGAGAGAGAGAGAGAGAGAGAGAGAGAGAGAGAGAGAGAGAGAGAGAGAGAGAGAGAGAGAGAGAGAGAGAGAGAGAGAGAGAGAGATTTGGCTTCTTGTCCATGATCGCATAGGAAACAGTAACTACTACAATAAAGCAACATTGCTGTCTGAAAGTGTCCACAACCCAAAGGGGCAAAAAGAAGAAAGAAAAAAAGAAGAAGAGAAAAAAAGACCCCCTCCCAACACACACACACACACACACACACACACACACACACACACACACACACACACACACACACACACACACACACACACACACACACACACACACAAAGAACAAAGAACAAAGAAGAAGAAGAAAAAAAAG
Organism: Alviniconcha marisindica; assembly: GCA_018857735.1. Taxonomy (NCBI): domain Eukaryota; kingdom Metazoa; phylum Mollusca; class Gastropoda; family Provannidae; genus Alviniconcha; species Alviniconcha marisindica. Next base: position 301,366 of record JABMCL010002880.1, on the reverse strand, counting down.
AAAAAAATAGGAAAGCAGAACCTATCACGATTTTTTGATGGAACAGCAGAAAGTACCCCGGACATCAGGAATACTGGAAGCCTCAACATGGAAATGAAGGAAAATAATAACGTCAGAACAGTAAAACGTTCCCGGCATATCTTGACAATATCAACATGGAAATGGAGGACAATAATAACGCCGGAACAGTAAAACGTTTCCGGCATAATTATCTTGACAATATCAACATGGAAATGAAGGACAATAATAACGTCGGAACAGTAAAACGTTTCCGGCATAATTATCTTGACAATATCAGCATGGAAATGAAGGACAGTAATAACGCCGGAACAGTAAAACGTTTCCGGCATAATTATCTTGACAATATCAAAATGGAAATGAAGGACAGTTATAACGCCGGAACAGTAAAACGTTCCCGGCATATCTTGAAAGTATCAACATGGAAACGAAGGGACAATAATAACATCGGATCAATAAAACGGTTCCCGCATATCTTGACAAGATCAACATGGAAATGAAGGACAATATTAACTTCAGAACAGTAAAACATTCCAGGCATATCTGGACAATATCATCGTGGAAATGAGGGACAATAATAACGCAGTAACAGTAAAACGTCCCGGCATGTCTTGACACTATCAACATGGAAATGAAGGACAATACTAATGTCGGAACAGTAAAACCTTCCCGGCACATCTTGAAAATATCATCGTGGAAATGAAGGACAGTTAACGTCAATTCAGCAAAAAGCATCCCGCGTATGTCGAATCTTGAAAATCTCAACGTGGACATGGACAACTAGCATGTGTTTTCGTTTTGTTTTGTTGTTACGCAATTCAAATATAACCGTGGCTTAATCTTGGGCTGTGTCACGACACGGTGACACCAGCAAGAACACAACGGCTGCATTAAAAAAAGTATGCTTGTGTCGAAAGTATGCTTGTGTAGAATATCTTATGCAGTGACGGTATGTTCTTTGCATAACAGCATCCACCATCGAGAAACGGAGATAAAGCCTCCGAAGACGGCGGGCGGCTGCCCATTTGGTGGGTCACAGACGCAATCTTCTAACCCTACGAAATGCATTTGTCAACGTATAATAGGCGTGCTAGATACGTATCACCATCATCGTTACCATCATCATCATTATTAGCAGCAGCAGCAACAGCAGCAGCAGCAGCAACAGCAGCAGTAGTAGTAGCAGAAGCAGCAGCAGCAGCAGCAGCAGCAGCAGCAGCAGCAGCAGTAGTAATAGTAGTAGTAGTAGTAGTAGTAGTAGTAGTAGTAGTAGTAGTAGTAGTAGTAGTAGTAGAGCAGAAGCAGCAGAAATCAGCAGCAGCAGTAGCAGTAGTAGTAGTAGTAGTAGTAGTAGTAGTAGTAGCAGCAGTAGTAGTAGCAGTAGTAGCAGTAGTAGCAGCAGCAGCAGCAGCTGTTGTTGTAATGTAACATTACATGGCATAAAGCAGCTGTGCCGGGAACAGCTCGAGTGATTATACTTGTATTAATTGTAATAGGACAGATGCTGTTCCGCCCTGATCTGACCTCCGTGGTTTACTGTGCATCAAGTAACGACAGACACTGATGGTTCACTGTATCTCAAGTAAGAGAGACCTGTATGACCTCGATGGTTGACTGTGCATCAAGTAAGGAGAGAGAGTGATATGACATACATGGTTGACTGAGCATTAAGTAACGAGCGTCCGGTATGACCTCCACGGCTGACTGAGCATCAAGTAACGAGAGAGTGATATGACATACAGGGCTGACTGAGCATCAGGTAACGAGAGTGTGGTATGACCTACAAGGCTGACTGTGCATCAAGTAACGAGAGTGTGGTATGACCTACAAGGCTGACTGTGCATCAAGTAACGAGAGTGTGGTATGACCTACAAGGCTGACTGTGCATCAAGTAACGAGAGTGTGGTATGACCTACAAGGCTGACTGTGCATCAAGTAACGAGAGTGTGGTATGACCTACAAGGCTGACTGTGCATCAAGTAACGAGAGTGTGGTATGACCTACATGGCTGACTGAACATCAAGTAACGAGAGTGTGGTATGACCTACATGGCTGACTGAGCATCAGGTAACGAGAGTGTGGTATGACCTACATGGCTGACTGAACATCAAGTAACGAGAGTGTGGTATGACCTACATGGTTGACTGAGCATCAAGCAACCAGAGTGGTATGACCTGCATGGCTGACTGGGCATCAAGTAACAAGAGTGTGGTACGACCTACATGGTTGACTGAGGATCAAGTAACGAGAGTCCGGTATGACCTATGCGGTTGACTGAGCACCAAGTAACGAGAGTCCGGTATGACCTCCACGGCTGACTGAGCATGAAGTGACGGTAGTCTGGTATGACCTACATGGTTGACTGAGCATCAAGTAACGAGAGTCTGGTATGACCTACATGGTTGATTGAGCATCAAGTAACCAGATTCTGGTATGATCTTCACGGCTGACTGAACACCAAGTAACCAGAGCCTGGTATGACCTTCATGGTTGACTGAACATCAAGCAACCAGAGTGGTATGACCTGCATGGCTGACTGGGCATCAAGTAACGAGAGTTTGGTATGACCTACATGGTTGACTGGGCACCAAGTAACGGGCATCCAGTCACACTCTGAGTACCGCTTTCCGGCACCTTCCTCCAAACCAGTGCTTGGAGTTTGGCAAATGACAAGAGTCTGGTATGACCTCCATGGACGACTGAGTCAAGCAACGAAAGTAACGAGAGGCCCGTATGACCTCCATGGTTGACTGAGCAGCAAGTGACGAGAATCAGGTATAACCCCGATGGTTGACTATACATCAAGAAAAGAGAAACGAGTGTGACCTCCATGGTTGTCTGTACATCAAGTAACGAGTCCAGTATGAACTCGATGGTTGACTGTACATCAGGTATTGAGAGTCTGGTATGACCTCAATAAACTGTTGACTGTGCATGAAGGGGAAAAAAGATGCAAAAAACAACAACAACAAAAACAACAAAAAAGAAGAAGAGAGAAACGAGTGAGACCTCCATGGCTGATTGTGATTCAAGTAACGATAGTCTGGGAAGTATCTTCCACTTGATTGATCAGCAAGTTTCTTTCAGTTGGGATTGTTCATTTTAATACTGGAGAGGGGAAAGGAGGCGTGGTAAGGGGCGATGTTGTCCAACGTAGCTGTGATATGTGAGTTAGTTAGCTTAGAGTTCTGATGTGGATATTGTAAAGCATTTTCAGTCCACTTGCTTGTTTGAAAAAAGATAAAGAAAAAAAGAAGAAACCCAAACATTAATATTACAAGATGATGATGTTGATGATGATGATGATGATGATGATGATGATGATCTTCTTCTTCTTTTCTTCTTCTTATTTTAACGTTTATTTTGATCTTACGACACTTTGCAAGATAAAACACATGTATGTCTAGAGAGGAGACAGGCCCTTTAAACACCAGCGTTGTGAGCATCTTCACTAAACCTTCACCATTAGCTCCACCTTTCTGGGAACCACGAACTCGGAAAGCAGAGGAAATCAGGCATCCATGCGAGAAGTAGGAACAGCTTGATAGAGCATGCGCCAACATGCACGTGCATGCAAATCAAGCCACGCAGGACGCAACAACAGGAAAGATTGCGGAAAACGATACGGCAGAAATCGATTTATGTCTTTTGTATCCCACACCGAGATTGGTTTCAACTGGTGTTGGGCGGCATTTCCTTGCAATATTAAGGAGATCGAAAAACCATTACTCTTCTGGCGTTATTCCTGGGTCTTGCCAAGTTTGTCCTGTGGAGGTTATTGGGTGGACGTAAAAGATTTAGTTGAAAGGAGCTCGTTTTATTCTTTGGCTAACTTGTCAAGACTCGTA
>JABMCL010002880.1:265000-267500 GCA_018857735.1 Alviniconcha marisindica | reverse complement strand
GGTTTGTGTCAGGCTGTTTGTGTTCCAAACGGTTTGTGTCAGGCGGTTTGTGTTCCAGGGGTTTGTGTCAGGCTGTTTGTGTTCCAAACGGTTTGTGTCAGGCGGTTTGTGTTCCAAGGGGTTTGTGTCAGGCGGTTTGTGTTGCAGGCGGTCAGTCTGCTAACAGCTACCTTGGGCCCAGTATTCAGACTTTGATCAGTCATTGCCGGGAGTGTGCCCCTGAGTACTCTCTCCACTTTTCGCAATAAAACTAAATCACGTTGGTCTGCTATTGGTGTCCAACAGAAGCGTGCATATTATTGGTCACGTAAACCAAAGAGTGTATGTATTTTTGACTGGCTGGAAAAAGAAAAGAAAGAAAAAAAGAAAGAAAAACAAAACAAAAACGGAAGCCTCTTATTGATTTTGTGAGTTTAATGTATTTGGTAGCCATGGTGTGCGTTTCAGTCGCACCATTATCAGAATGAGAGAAAAAGAAAAGAAAAGAAGAAAAAAGGCAAAGAAAATGTTATTTGTTTTTGATACTAATTCTTAAATGAACTTTCGATTTCAGACAGTTAGAGGTGCTCGGGCAGTTATGTCTCTCAGGTTGCATTTGATGCGAACAAAAATTGCCTATTGTGTATATCTGTTTACATTCATCATTGCTGTGACAATCCAATTTGAGACGATAGATTGTTCTATTCATATTTTACGAGCTGGACTTTTGTTCCATCAGTATCGTCATTCGGCACGTGCATCCGTGGAGCCGATATGTCGTCGGTTCGCGCTGCGTTGTTCGTTTATTTTATTTCCCAAAGACCTGTGGTCCAATCAGTCATAAACCCCCGAAGTCAGAGTTAAAGAGACGCCTTTCTGACCTTCACGAAATTGAAACCAGATTCCTCATTCATCTGTTAACACTTTACGAGACCCCGCATCTCTACGGCGACAATTCCAGATTTCCCATGACAGAGATTGCAGTTTAAGCAATGGTGCCCATTACAGTAACAGGTCCCGTGGCCATTGGTCGTCGCGACAGCAATCATGGATCATGTGGTCAGAGTCGTAGTCTGGGGCTGGACACTTTCAGGTCACTGAAGTTTGGCCCGAGGACTGTTCCGCGAAGTCGGATTAATACATATAATTGCTGATCTGACCATTGCCATAGGGGGTTCCGCGTAGAGCAGTAAGCCCCTCATCTTGTCTGTCAAGCTTTGAATTTGTTCAAGCGTAAAGTACACTGCTTTCACTTAATAATATTTAAAGTATTTGTAAAGCGCAAAATCTTTTCCATAGAGACTAAGCGCATATTCACATGTGCGCGAGCACACGCACGCACGCACGCACGCACGCACGCACGCACGCACGCACGCACACACACACACACACACACACACACACACACACACACACACACACACACACACACACACACACACACACACACACACGCACGCACGCACGCACGCACGCAAGCACGCAAGTACGTACGCACGCACGCACGCACGGCACACACCACACACACACCAACACACACACACACACACACACACACACACACACACACACACACACACACACACACACACACACACACACACACACACACACACACACACACACCACCACACCGGCATTTATCATATAGTATGATTTTTGTCGTTTTTTGTTTTGTTTTAGTTTTTTTCTTTCATTTCATCATCGTTTAATTGTCGTTTGTTGACAAGGAGGGGTTTACCCCGACAATATACACACGTTTTGTATTGTTCTATTAAAATTAGAGTTCTTTATAACCGTTTATGCGTTTGGATATTTCAATCTGGCCAATGTGGGGTACTCTGTTGACTGACGAAATGCGAGACTATGATCAACATTTCCAAATAACTCCAGCTTCAATAACTCAGACCGGATATTTTACGCTTTAAAAAGTATTTATCATCTTTTACCTGTATTTGCACATGTTTTTGTTGTGCTATTAACATCAGCGTTCTGATGGGAGGGGAGTAAGTACCGACATTTTAAAGAGATTTATGAGCGTATGCAACCCTCACTGGTGGCTTGCTTCTCGGAAGATTTGAAGTGCTGAGAAGCTTGAGACATTACCCGCGGGTACAAAGCCAAGGACATCACATTATCGATCGCCTGGAGGAGAGAGGCGTTGAAAGAGGAAGCGCTAGACGATCTTCATTGAACGGATGAGAGAGAGCCATCGTCAATCAGACGAACATTGGAACCGTTTCGAAGGCAACGTTGGGGAAACTTCTGAGAGAAGGGATGGAGCGCATATATAGGACTTCCCGAGCGCAAAGATACCATCCTGAACTGAATCATGAGCATGCGTAACTTCTTTTCCTTCTTAAATGTGTTTTCATTCTTCTTACTCATCGTCTTCATTGCCATCAACATCTTCAACTTCTCCACCTCTGCTTTTATTCTCCATCACTTTCTCCTCTTCTTCCTTCTCTGTCAGTCCTCTTTCATCTCTTCCTCCTTCTTTTCCTCCTCCTCCGTCTTCTTT
>JABMCL010002880.1:230000-250000 GCA_018857735.1 Alviniconcha marisindica | reverse complement strand
ATCCGGAAAAATAGTCAAGCGAGAAAGCGGGAAGCAACTAAGTGCAACACAGCTAAACTCAATCAGCCACGGCTAAACACGGCAGTGTCCATGCATCGACACACTGCACGTGAACAACGTTGTGAATAGATGTTGCATTTGGAACAACATGTTAAAAATTGATGCTCTGGGCTGTCTCAACCATACGGCTATGCTGACACATGATCCGTTTGAGATCAGGTTCAGACTGTCTCCTCAACCATGCGGTTATGCTGATAGACGATCCGTTTGAGATCAGGTTCGGACTGTCCTGCTCAACCATACGGCTATACTGATAGACGATCCGTTTGAGATCAGGTTCGGACTGTCCTGCTCAATCATACGGCTATACTGATAGACGATCCGTTTGAGATCATGTTCGGACTGTCCTTCTCAACCATACGGCTATACTGATAGACGATCCGTTTGAGATCATGTTCGGACTGTCCTTCTCAACCATACGGCCGGAACGGCTCGTGCATCAACGGCATCAGACCGTAGCTACCTACCCCCCCCCCCCCCGCTCCCCCCCCCCCCCCCCTCCCCCAGCTGATTTTACTACAACCGTCCACATCGTCAAACTGAACAGTTCGCCTAGTGGGTCTTTAGAAACGAACGGACACTAGGTGTGCTTACAGCTTTTTCACGTGCTGTGTCCTGATGCATAGATGCTGCTATTTGGCGTTGGTTGACTGGGTTTTACGGCGTTACACCGGCTTGTGTCACGCGTTCTCCCCAATATTTTCACGGAAGTATCGCCGATAAAACCAGAAGACTCGCGCATACCATTGTTGAGGGCGATTCCTTATTCAGCGTTATGGGTCAGGGAACTTGTCAATAAAGCCCCCACTGATTTTACTGCCTGCAGTGAGACCCGTGCCGTGCATAAAGGAAAGGAAAGGAAATGCAGCACCTTGGCTCAATCAGCATTGATTTAGATCGCACTGACCTCTCCCACCAATTCCTCCTGTCCATGTGCTCATTAGCGGGCAGCGGACAGAGAAGAATGCAAATTCTCGCCCCGGGAAGGAAGCGGAGGGATATGAAATAGTGTAATCTCTCTTTGGGGGAAAGGGCGGGACCAGTGAGTGAATGATTGTCCCAGCGACCCGGCGAGGGTGTTGGGCGGTTTGTCTGGAACCGACGGTGACTGCACAATGCCGCGGGTCGCTGGATTTATGTTGCACAAAGTGTCCACTGTGCCAGGAACGGCTTCTGTGGGAGATGATGGGAGTGTGACAAGATGGAGGGTCTTCTTCTTCTTCTTCTTCCTCCTATTCTCCTCTCCTCCTCCTCTTTCTTCTTCTTCTTCTTCTTCTTGTTCTTCTTCTCTTTCTCCTCCCCCCCTCCTTCTTCTTCTTCTTCTTCTTCTTCTTCTTCTTCTCCTCCTCCTTCTTCTTCTCCTCCTCCTCCTCCTTCTCCTCCTCCTCCTCCTCTTTCTTCTTCTTCTTCTTCTTCTTCTTCTTCTCCTCCTCCTCCTGCTTCTTCTTTTTCTTCTTCGTTTGTCGGTCCGCCGGTTTGGATGAAAGTTGGGGCCTTCAGAAGGTCCTCCCTGTTGCCGCACAGCTGTTCTAGCAGCATTGCCCCATTGGGCCGTTGTTGAGTTCTTGCTTCTCTGAAGATGGGGCAATACCGTAGAACATGTTCTGAGAACTGTGTCCTGTTGGGCATGCAATTTAGTCTGTGGTCCTCTCTGGCTGGGACAGTCTTCAGTGTGTGTCAGCCCTAGTCGCATACCCAGTCTGTGGTCCTCTCTAGCGTAGGCAGTCTTCAGTGTGTGTCAGCCCTAGTCACATACCCAGTCTGTGGTCCTCTCTGGCTTGGACAGTCTTCAGTGTGTGTCAGCCCTAGTCACATACCCAGTCTGTGGTCCTCTCTAGCGTAGGCAGTCTTCAGTGTGTGTCAGCCCTAGTCACATACCCAGTCTGTGGTCCTCTCTGGCTTGGACAGTCTTCAGTGTGTGTCAGCCCTAGTCACATACCCAGTCTGTGGTCCTCTCAAGCGAGGGCAGGCTTCAGTGTGTGTCAGCCCTAGTCACATACCCAGTCTGTGGTCCTCTCTGGCTTGGGCAATCTTCAGTGTGTGTCAGCCCTAGTCACATACCCAGTCTGTGGTCCTCTGGCTTGGGCAGTCTTCAGTGTGTGTCAGCCCTAGTCACATACCCAGTCTGTGGTCCTCTCTGGCTTGGACAGTCTTCAGTGTGTGTCAGCCCTAGTCACATACCCAGTCTGTGGTCCTCTCTGGCTGGGACAGTCTTCAGTGTGTGTCAGCCCTATAGACAGGAGAACTCTGGGTACGTGACTATATATTATATAGTTGTTACTATATATTATATAGTCACGTACCCAGATTGAGCTCCTCTCTGGCTTGGGCAGTCTTCAGTGTGTGCCAGCTCTATAATGTATTATATAGTCACGTATTTAGATTGTGCTCCTCTTTGGCATGCAGTCTTCATTGTGTGCCAGCACTACTCGGCATAATTATGTGTTGGAGTTGGCGGCAGTGTCCAGTCCTTAGACGGAAGACGATGACTCAGCAACCAAGGCAGTTAATAGCGCTAAAAAGACGCACACGAACACAAAAACAAAGACCTGAACCACATGTGGTAATTACCTTTTACTGCGCATACGAATAAACACAAGGTACATTAACTCCTCCGCTGCCCACCCTGTAAAATGTCCGGGCTGAAAAGTGTATACGCACACCTACAAAACAGTACATTTTCCGGCCCTATGAAACTAAACTTCCAGTATTGTGCATACTGATGAAATCCGTTACATGCTGACGCGAAAAAAGAAAACACTAAAGGCTTAAGATTGTTTTTTTCTTGTTTTTTTTTTCCTCACTTATTTTGGTCGTTTTTTTGATTATTTTTTTACGGCAGGAAAAGAGTTAACTCCACCAGAAGATGGAGGTCTGTTGCTTCCGCTCATGTGGTGCATTTGGTCCTTCGGGCTTACGAATATTTTGCCGTTGCTCTAGTAGAAAAAAAAAAAAACCAGTGAGGGGTTGATTACGCAATGTCGTGAACAACTTCGCTGTTGCACTCGGAGAAAATAGTAGAGTATGGCGGAGACATTTCTTGCTGCGGAGACATTTGTTTGCAACATTTGTTGCTGCTACTTTACGCACCCCGGGAAACTGGCAAGGCAGGCAGGATTACCAAATGCCATGGACCCAAATAAGCAGACTGGCATGATTATAGTTATTGCAGAATGCCGCAGACTAGACTTTTCCGTTCCAATCTGAAAGAATGGCAAGCCATGCAGTGTGTGTGTGTGTGTGTGTGTGTGTGTGTGTGTGTGTGTGTGTGTGTGTGTGTGTGTGTGGTGTGTGTGTGTGTGGTGTGTGTGTGTGTGTGTGTGTGTGTGTGTGTGTGTGTGTGTCTGTGCATGCATACGTTTTTTTTGTAAAGCGCTTTGAGCTGCCCATAAACGTGTCGTGAATATTACCTTTATTATTGACTATGTAATGCCGTGGAATATACTGGGGAAGAAGCAACAGCTTTTGCTACACAAATATGGCAGTGGAAAAGAAAACAGCTGTGCAGATGTTCTCGATAACACCAGGAATATAAAGCAGGCTATTAGTGGGATCAGAAAATGTCAGTTACAGCCGTTACGGTCACCTACGTTATTTAAACTATACAAACGTTGCAGTAAAATTGCAGCCATCCATTCCAACTATTACAACTTTTCCAGACATTAATAATACTAATAATGGACATTTGTAAAGCGCCTACCCTGCATTTCACTGCAATCTCTGCAGACATCCGTTTACCACAGACGTATGTTACATACATTGATTCCAAACACTGCAGCCATTCCACGCAACCATTACAACAGTTTATTCTAGACAAAAGAGCCAGTAAAGCCATCATACCACCACGAGAGAGAGAGAGAGAGAGAGAGAGAGAGAGAGAGGAGAGAGAGAGAGAGAGAGAGAGTGTGTGTGTGTGTGTGTGTGTGTGTGTGTGTGTGTGTGTGTGTGTGTGTGTGTGTGTGTTCTTTCTTTTTCCAGACCTATGGCGTAATCATTTACGGCAATGGCTGGAGGAAGGATTTCGCAAACCAGTGCTTGTAGGTTACTACTGCAGCTATCTCGGGAACGTTTTCGCTGCCTGACATCAGGAAGGGCCCTCCGGCTCCCACCGCAGAGTCCAGGCGGAATCTCTGCGATGGATCACTTGAGCTATCCACCTAGCCGAACATGCGCCGTCGGATTGACCCCTGTCCGGCAGCAGCATGTCTAATGCCGAGCGGATCGGGGTCGATTCCCATCCTTGCCTGCGGACATTCGATCGCTATCAAACGAATGCAGTGTGGAGCCTCAGACCCCGGGTCCTGTCCCACTCCCAGGGGGCGAGTGTGACCAGGGTGACCGTGTTCCCCCTCCTCCCCACCTCGCCTTTTCCCCCGAGGGATCCCTTCATCAAACGGCCACGGACAATCATTCTGCCCCTCCCTCGGGAGGCATCTTTGCTCCGACCCTACGGCCTAAATCGCTGTTACGGCCAGCACAGCCATAGATCGTGGTGCCCCCATCTGAATTTTTGCAAAGGGATAATGCACCCATACCGGTTACTTGTCCTGCGTAATTTGATGTGTTGAGACACTGACTGACCAGTCGATTGAATTTTATTACACAAGGATGAAGACTTCGGTAACAATGATTAACAGACATCGACCCAGAGGGGTTGGAGGGGAGCAACGATGAGAGAGAGGGGGGCGGGGGGGGGGGGGGGAGACACAGAGAGAGAAAGACATGACACAGAGACAGACAGACAGGGCCGGAGACAGACAGAGACAAAGAGAGACAGAGACAGAGTCAAAGAGAGACACACAGAGAGAGATAGACTGACAAAGAGAGAGACAACACAGAGAGAGAAGGAGACAGAGACAGAGAGACAGATGCAGACAGACAGACAGAGACAGACAGACAGACAGACAGAAAGGCAGACAGGCAGACAGGCAGGCAGGCAGGTAGACAGACAAACAGAGACAGAGAGAGACAAACAGAGACAGAGAGAGGCAGAGACAGAGAAAGACAAACAGACACACAGAGACAGACATACAGAGACAGACACAGACAGAGTGAGACAAGAGACATAGAGAGGGAGAAACAGATCCACTCAAAAGAAAGACAAATGATTTTCCTAAAGGACTTGGAAGTCGAGCACGCTTTTGGGAGACATTGTGAAGTGTATCATCGCCCTTTACTGCGGTCTGGAAAGAGACGGTGTACCTGGTTCTGCGGCGTGCTGTCTGGACTCGATCGGCACTGACGCGAGCCGGAGGCCTGGGAGAAGGCGGGTGACTTGACTGGTTATGAAATACGACGCAAATTCATCCGAAACTGGCTTTTCATTGATGGCGTATTGAACCAAGCAGTATTGTGTCTGTCTGGGCTGGGATGGTATCATTTCGACCAGCCCTTCCCACTGTGGGGTTTATGAAGCACAATTTGATTTGATTGTCCTGATTCGATGCGACGCCGCTGCTGTGTCTGTTCCAAGAAAAAGGCTAACAGAACTGGAGACTGTGGTCTCTGTATAACTAAGCCGATCTATTATTTGGACGGTTTTATTTAGTCTAAGGTTTCGGGTATCCCGGTGTCTTGAAAAATTGGATGAAATTGCGGTGATTTGTTTGATCAAATCAACGCACAGTTCACAGAGACAGCGAAAGCTTTCAACCGAACATTTGGTTCGGCCTCATATTTGTGTTCTTATAACAATCTCTCACAGTGATCGATGGGCAACATCACCCAGCAAAGCAACTCCTGGGCTGGATCCACACGCTAATCTAAAAGCGAGACGGCCATGGACAGCCTATAGATTACCGGCTGTGGAGGTGAACGATGAAGGTGAGGTGAACGACCAGAAGCGATGTGAAGAAGATGGCTCAAACCCCTATTCGGTTAGAGCGTCTAGTATTTACCACTATTTGTTTTCCCACGGGGCCAGAATCTTAAGTCAGTTATATGATATTCAGCACCTAGCCATTCCCGAACGACAATTCTATTCAGTCATCTTCTTCAGTGTTTGACGGTTGTGTCTGATGCCAGAGTTTGAGGCTTTCTGGTATTGTGAACAGGAGCGCCCTGTTCATGTCCTCTGAGGTCCTCACAGCTTCTTCTGCATTGTGCTGCCCAGTAAGGTCCTCACAGCTTCTTCTGCAGTGTGCTGCCCTCTAAGTCCTCACAGCTTCTTCTGCAGTGTGCTACCTTCTGAGATCCTCACAGCTTCTTCTGCACTGTGCTGACCTCTAAGGTCCTCACAGCTTCTTCTGCATTGTGCTGCCCTCTATGGTCCTCACAGCTTCTTCTGCATTGTGCAGCCCTCTATGGTCCTCACAGCTTCTTCTGCATTGTGCTGACCTCTAAGGTCCTCACAGCTTCTTCTGCATTGTGCAGCCCTCTATGGTCCTCACAGCTTCTTCTGCATTGTGCTGCCCTCTAAGGTCCTCACAGCTTCTTCTGCAGTGTGCTGACCTCTAAGGTCCTCACAGCTTCTTCTGTAGTGTGCTGACCTCTGAGGCCCTAGTGGTTCCCCACAGCTTCCTCTTCAATGTGCTGCCCTCTGAGGTTCTCAGTGCTTCCTCACAGTTTCCTCTTCAATGTGCTGCCCTCTGAGGTCATAGTGATTCCCCACAGCTTCTTCAGCAATGTGCTGACCTCTGAGGTCCTTGTGATTCCCCACAGCTTCCTCTTCAATGTGCTGCACTCTGAGGTTCTCAGTGTTTCCTCACAGTTTCCTCTTCAGTGTGCTGCACTCTGAGGTCCTCAGTGATTCCTCACAGCTTCCTCTTCAATGTGCTGCACTCTGAAGTTCTCAGTGATTCCTCACAGCTTCCTCTTCAATTGGTTTCTGCCCCCCCTCTTTAAGTTCCCCAGTGATTCCTCACAGCTTCCTCTTCAGTGTGCTGCACTCTGAAGTTCTGTGATTCCTCACAGCTTCCTCTTCAATGTGCTGCACTCTGAATTCTCAGTGATTCCTCACAGCTTCCTCTTCAGTGTGCTGCACTCTGAAGTTCTCAGTGATTCCTCACAGCTTCCTCTTCAGTGTGCTGCACTCTGAAGTTCTCAGTGATTCCTCACAGCTTCCTCTTCAATGTGCTGCACTCTGAAGTTCTCAGTGATTCCTCACAGCTTCCTCTTCAGTGTGCTGCACTCTGAGGTCCTCAGTGATTCGCCACAGCTTCTTCTGTAGTCTGCTGCCCTCTGGCCGTGTCTGGTCGCGCAGTAGAGTGGGGAGAGGACACTCCTTTAGGATGTGCTGCGGTGTCTGGTCCGCCGCAGAGCAGTCGCATTGAACAGACACAGAACAGGACAGGCAGTTTTAATTAAGGCCCACCTCAGACGGAATGGCGTTGAGATACAATTCAGTAAAGCACAAAATAAACGTACCATTCGCTGTTCAAGTTAGGTAACGAAATCGCTCTATGTTTGAGGAAGATAGGACATGTTCTTTTTTTAATAAGCTCGAAAAACTGAAAATAGAAAGGCAGGATTCATGGCAGTGGGGCGAACCCTCAGATCAGCATCCTTATCTGCTTCCGGTGTAACAGAAGGAAACTTTGACAGCTCTGCATTTTCTGTAGAAGGGGCATTAATTTATGCAAGCGCAGAACCTGATCTCGGAACCGAGGCCAAAATGTAGCGATCGAGCCAAGTCTCGACAATTCTGCTTTTGACAATCGATGTTGGGTGATGTCATTTTATTGCAGATTTTGATGTGATCTTCTTAACATCGTGCCCGGAATTTTAAGGCATCGTAGCTCCTCCCTTCCTCCCAGCCCCCGTCCCTACCTCGTTAATCAACTGTCGTCACGAGAGAGAGAGAGAGAGAGAGAGAGAGAGAGAGAGAGAGAGAGAGAGAGAGAGAGAGAGAGAGAGAGAGAGAGAGAGAGAGAGAGAGACAGACAGACAGAGAGAGAGAGAGAGAAAGAGAGAGAGAGAGAGAGAAGAGAGAGAGAGAGAGAGAGAGAGAGAGAGAGAGAACCGACAGACAGAGAGAGAAGAGAGAGAGAGAGAGAGAGAGAGAGAGAGGAGAGAGAGAGAAGAGAGGAGATGAAGAAGAGAAGAGGAGAGGAGAGAGAAGAGAGAAGAGAAGAGAGAGGGAGAGAGAGAAAAAAAAGAGAAGAGAGAGAGAGAGAGAGAAGAGAGAGAGAGAGAGAGGAGAGAGAGAGAGAGAGAGAGAGAAGACGAGAGAGAGAGCAGGAGAGAGAGAGCAGAAGAGACAGAGAGAAGAGACAGAGAGACAGAGACAGAGAGAGAGAGACAGAGAGAAAGAGACAGAGACAGAGACAGAGACAGAGAGACAGACAGACAGAGACAGAGAGAGACACAGAGAGAGGGTCAGAGACAGAGACAGACAGACAGACAGACAGAAAATATCAATCTGCTGAACAGACGGGCAGATTGTTTAATGCGACATTCACACTGCTCGCTAATTATTTTATCATGCCCCCACTTCTTCTTCTTCTTTTTCTTCTTCCGCGTTTCTTTGATCTGATTCTTCTATATCCATGGCAATGATCCTTGCTGTCTTCTCAGTTTCCTCAACAGTGAACACTACTGTCCCTACCCAGACACGGGTCTCACCAGATCTACCATGTGGGACTTCCTGGGCGAGATTGACTACGTCGGCCATCAATAGAAACAGCGGCACCTATTGTGGTCAGATAGTCGATTTCGGTAGAAGATACAGGACTAGGGTAAGCTATTGAATTGAATCACGGTGTGATCGACTTTGGTGGCTTGAGCAACACAGATGACGTAGAGTCTGATCACCTTTTTTTTTTTAACCACATGCTGCAGACACACAGACACAGACACACAGAACACACACATACACAACACACACACACACAACACACACACACACACACACACACACACACACACACACACCACACACACACACACACACGCACGACACCACACACACACACACACACACACACACACACACACACGACACACACCGCTCACACACGACACACACACAACCACACACACACACACCACACACACACAAACACACACACAACACAAACACAACACCACACACACCACACACACACTACACACACTACACACACCACATACACACACTGCAACGCGCGCGCGCGCGCGCGCGCATGCTCTCTCTCTCTCTCTCTCTCTCTCTCTCTCTCTCTCTCTCTCTCTCTCTCTCTCTCTCTCTCTCTCTCTCTCTCTCTCTCTCTCTCTCTCTGCTTAGACCTGCGAACACTGAAAATACGTTTTACACCTTTGTCACGAACAGACAGAGAGAGACAAAGAGGGTTGGGGGGGAGGGGGGGGGGGATGAGAGAGGGAGAGAGAGAGAGAGAGAGTACTCCAAGCAACCTCCAAGCAAATGACGGGGCCAAAAACAAAAGCAAAGTCAAAAAACAAAAAGAGCAAAACCACAATCGCTTTTCTTTGTACGTTCTCACCTCCTTGCAAGAATCTTTCTGGAACATTGCACGGTGTGCTTTCTTCTCTCTTTTTTCGTTTTTTTGTTTTTTGTTTTTTGTGGTCCCCCTCGAAAAGCGGATCCTCTTCCCTCCTGTCCCCGAGAGCATGGCATATAATTCCTGTTTTGCTGGGCCCGTAGAGTTTCCGGTCGCCATGTAAAGCTATTTCCACCCTCTTATCAGCACTGCTTTTAACCGCCGTCTGTCTCTAATAAACCCATCTCCTCTTTCCTTCTTCTTCGCCTTGTGCATCAACTTTTATGATTTTCTGATTTCACTGTGTTCAGTTATCGGCCGGTTTGAAAGCCTTTTCTTGTTCGCTGGTGGCGGTTCCTGGTGGATTTGTTTCACCGATTTGTGTGGGCAAAATAAGAAGGAAAATCTATAAATCCGACTCCAGAGGTCGTGAGGAGGGGCTGGAAGGAAGAAGGATTATATATATATATATATATATATATATATATATATATATATATATATATATATATATATATATATAATAATAATAGATAGATAATAGATAGATATAGATAATATAGTACGAGCTCGCGGTCCGGTGTGTCTTAAGTCTACAAAAGAGAAAAATCCAACTTTATCTTTTGTCGTTGTGTGTGTGTGTGTGTGTGTGTGTGTGTGTGTGTGTGTGTGTGTGTGTGTGTGTGTGTGGCAAGTAACCGTAATCAGTTTTGACTTATTAAATGGATGTTGGTGTATGTCTACTAATAAACGCAATTATAAAAGGCTATTTGGTTTTTAAATGCACTGTCACACATGTGGTCGCTTCACTGTTTCTGACCGTTGCCGAGAGAGAGAGAGAGAGAGAGAGAGAGAGAGAGAGAGAGAGAGAGAGAGAGAGAGGAGAGAGAGAGAGAGAGAGAGAGAGAGAGAGAGAGAGAGGAGAGAGAGAAGAGAGGTCGAGAGGGGTGGGTGTGTGTGTTGTGTGTGTGTGTGGTGTGTGTTGTGTGTGTGTGTGTGTGTGTGTGTGTTGTGTGTGTGTGTGTGTGTGTGTGTGTGTGTGTGTGTGTGTGTGTGTGTGTGTGTGTGCGCGCGCGAGCGCGCCGTTGTGCATAGGAAAGTAATTACAAGTGGTGAGAAGAGGGGGGGGGGGGGGGGAGTGGAGGGGGGGGGGGGGGAGAGGAGAAAGAGAGAGAAGAGACAGACAGACAGACAGACAGACAGACAGATAGACAGACAGAGACAGAGAGCGAGAGAGGCAAGAGAGTGACCGAGACCGAGACAGACGGGCAGGCGGGCAGAGCAGAAACAGACAGAGACAGAGACACACAGAGACACAGACAGAGACAGACAGACTGACTGACAGAGATAGAGAAAGACAGAGAGAGAGAGAGAGAGAGAGAGAGAGAGAGAGAGAGAGAGAGAGAGAGAGAGAGAGAGAGAGAGAGAAGGGCGGGGTGGGGTGGGATGGTGGTGACGAAAGAAAGAAAAGAACACAGGAAAAGAAGTTCTTCCGAACAGCGGCGCATCCGTGATATGTTGAATGCGGAAGTCGTACATACATATCTCAGCTGCTATAATGAATGCTATCCGTACATGTAACCAAAGCTGCTCTGATGTACAGATCCGTACGCGCAAGCTTAAGCTATATACCCGAGGAAACCAGGAAGTATGTACCGTTCCCATCATTACCTTTGTTCTTGTGGATCATCTGGATGAACCCCGAGGCATCCAATCTGCTTAGCGCGTCACGGAATAGCCTAATAAGGTGTACATCAAGGACTAGAACCATCTGCAGGGTAATGTCAGGGTAACATTTGTAGGGTAACCTCAGGGTACATTTGTAGGGTAACTTCAAAACTGAAACAAAACGAGGCCCAGAACGCCTTTGCTGCTACATGGCTTCATTCTGTTTCAGATTGCGAGAATTAAGTCTGAGGCTAGAATTTAAACTGTGAAATTTTGTGTTATTTATTCAACCAAACAAATAAAAGGGTAAAAAAAGAAAAAAAGAAACAAGAATGACTAGCGTTCTAAAATTAGATCCCAAAACATAAAAGATTATAAAAAATTAAAAAAAATTATTATGACATAGACAACACGATGCTGTTTTATATTGTATGTTGTAGCATCGTGTTGTCTATGTCATAATAAATAAACGTTCTTTTGAATCTTTTCTGTGTTAGATCAAAGGTTAAAAAGAGCACTGTTTATTGGGACAAAACATAGCATGTGTTTTTCGGGGGTAATTCACTTTATCAAGCTACAAAACGACACTTAAACAACAATTAAACGGTGAAAAATGAGGTGTAGAATTGGACACTTTTGTTGAGCTATGTTGTACATGTTGAGCCTGTTTCAAGATCAAACCACTATGCTCGTTGTTCAAGTCATCTGTTCTGTCTTATGCTTGAACACACCTGTTTCGCCGAGTGTGACTGAAATGGAGGGTACAAACTAGATATGCCACCGGGAGCATCCTTTCTGTGAGCCGGTTTGGCCTAGCGGTAAGGCGTTAGGCTAGTAAGCAGAAGAACCTCGGTTCGAATCTGCTTCGGCTCTCCTTTCTCTTCGAAAGTTGTGGTCTGTGGACACTATCTTGTGACTTTGTCCCTCACATTAATGAAACATTAAAATGGCTCAAAATGCAAGAATCATTCTGGTAATGACAATGTAGCGATAGGTATACATATTCTTCCCTCTTCCACTATCTCCATACCCCATACCCCCCCCCCCACCCCACCCCCTCCCCACACCCCCTTCTCCCCGTCCCTAATAAGCCTTATGGTTTCTGTGGACGTTAAGCACCATGTTTATTTTTGATGCATCCTTTCTAACAGAGCTCTGGAGCTGTGTGAAAGTCGAGGTGGCCGTCCTGGGCTCCCGGTCCCTGTAACTGTCCGCACTGTGGTCTGTGGGCGAAAAGCAACACTGAACTCGAACTCCTTTCTAGAAGACGTAAGTAAGTAAACATGGTGCTTAACGTCCACAGAAACCATAAGGCTTATTAGGGACGGGGAGAATGGGGGGAAGGGGGTATGGAGGTGGGGGAAGAGGGAGAGCCTGTATATACCTATCGCTACACTGTCACCACCAGAATGACCTGCATTAAGATGGGCAGCGATGAGAGCCATTTTAATGTTTCATTAATTGTTAGAGACAGTCACAAGACAGTGTCCACAAACCACAATTTTTGAAGAGGAGAACCGAAGCGGTATCGAGCCGAGGTCCTTCCGCTTACCAGCCTACCGCCTTACCGCTAGGCCAAACCGGCTCTCTGACTCTAGAGGATGTACGTCTGATGGAGTATATATAGGCTAAATTATTATTTACACGCATGCCAGGTGAGACTTCCCGTAGACGACTCGGGACTTTCCTGTCGCGTTTATGTGACGTCTGACGTCTTTCGGGCGTTAATTGACTCCCTTGTATGTTAATAAAGACAAATCGAGCGCCGGTGGCGAGCTTCTTCGAGCCCCACAGTAGAACGAGGATGTCTGATCACATGGAAGCAGAGAGACGTCTGCCCAGCGAAGAATTAATAATCTTCAGCGACCGGATCAGACACATGGGACCGTCTGGTCCACGATTTATCTCCCTTCTCACAGCAAGAGCGCTTAATTCCTTTCTATTCTGAACTGGATCACACAGATCGCGGATAGGCCTAGTTCTGGCTGGACCCAGAATGCGGTGACAACACGAAACACTGTTGTTTTATTCTCGAAGAAAAGATCAGCCAAAGATGAGTTAAGGATGAGTTTACGAACATGCATAATCCATGTAATAAATAAATTGACTGTTTGTTTAAGTGTATGCGTACATGACACGCTCTGTCTCTCTCTCTTTGTCTCTCTCTCTCTGTCTTCTGTCTCTGACTCTCTGTCTCTGCCTCTGCCCCTGCCTCTGTCTGTCTGTCTGCCTCTGTCTGTCTGTCTGTCTCTGTCTCTGCCTCTGCCACTGCCTCTGTCTGTCTGTCTGTCTGCCTCTGTCTGTCTGTCTTGTCTGTCTGTCTCTGTCTGTCTCTGTCTCTGTCTCTGTCTCTGTCTCTGTCTCCTCTGTCTCTCTCTCTCTCTCTCTCTCTCTCTCTCTCTCTCTCTCTCTCTCTCTCTCTCTCTCTCTCTCCGTCTGCCTGTTTGTCTGTCTGTCTGCCTGTCCGTCTCTCCCTTTCCTTTAAATTGCCGTGCGCTGGTATTGTACGCTGGTATGCTTTCATTAATAAAAACTGTTTAAACCAAATTGCCGGGCGAGGATTTTTTTTTCTTCTGTTTTTATTACCGCGACAATTACGTAAATACGTAGCAATAATTCGTCGATTTATTTCCCACATAGGCAGCAGTGTGGAATATTTTATGATTTTATCAGCCGTGAGGAGCAAATAAGTCACGGTCAGACAGCGCCCATAAACCACAACCTCTCGAGAGAAACGAGAGCCTAAACGGACACGAACCGACATTCAGCCGCTTACCGCAAGATGGACCCGAGACCTTACCCCATCCTGCTCATCCCGACGGTTTAAGTCTGTCGTGTATCAGCTGGTTCTCGGCAGAGCTTTTACATTATTCTGTTGGTAGCGTCCACATCGGCGGCTCCCTCCTGAAGCTTTAGAATGAAATCCCCTGCGTGCGTGTTGGCGTCGATTCGTCAGACTTACGACCCATCAGTCGTGATTGGGACAGATTGGGGGCCACCCGCTACGGTCGCTGCGGGGACTCTTAATCCTGACTCGGGACACCTCCAACGTGGATCTCTCGCCGTGAGGGTGATGTTTGGCGCTTCAATCGCCTTAAAAAGTCAAGCGGAAAAGTTAGTTTGAGGCTGTTGCCCCTCTTCAGGTGAAACACAACAGATTGACGAGCTTCGCGCTTTTTACATAACTTTCGCCCAATCGATTAGTTGGTGTTAAGCAAAGTTTATGTACGTACATGTAAAATATGAAGAAGAAAAAAATCATTGCATGAGCATTAAACAAGCTAAGCTTATAGTAAACCTCACAATGATTTGTTCATCAGTAGACTCATTTTGTGGAAAAGTGAAGATTTTTTGGGGGGGGGGGGGGGGGGTTAAATTGTGCTCGATAGAAGTCACAGGTACACAACAGAGACACATACCACCTACGGTAACTCTCACCTGGCATGCGAGTAAATGCAGGGTACCTAAACTCCTTTAAGGTTCATCTTCAGATGAACAAAACAAGCACAAAAAAGGGCGTAAAAAAAAAAAGAATTACTTCGAGTCTCTTGCACATCTTGGGGAAAAAAAGTTTTCGATAATTTTTTATTACTTAAAAGGGAGTCTGTTTTTGGGGGCAAGGTGAAGACACGTCCTTTTTTTTCCACACACACACACACCACACAACACACAACCCACACCACCCCCACACACACACACACACACACACACAAAAGGGGGGGAAAAGGGAAACACACGGAACATGCGAGACATTATTTTAGGTCCCGACGGGGGGGAAAAGGATCGAGGACAGATTCAAATGATGATATGGAAGAAGAGTGTCGGAGAGAGTCGTATAGATTCAGTATTCCAGAGTAATGGTGTTTGAAGAAAGACAGCCCCGTCAACCGAAGACTTAAAAGGTGGGGCAGAACGAAGTTCAGAGTGAAGGGTTTCGGGAAAAAAGGCTGAATTTGGAAAAAACACCCAACCATTGAGCGCATTGTTTTTTTTGTTTTTCGTGTGTGTGTGCGTGTGTGTTTTTGGGGTGTGCTTTGTGGTGGGGTGTGGGGTGTGGGGGTTGTGTTTGTGTGTGTGGTGGGGGGTGTGTGTGTGTTGGGGGGTTTTGTGGGGGTGAGGAAAAGAGGAGAGAGGGGAGAAAAGAAAAGGGAGAGGGGAAAAACGCGAAAAAAAAGGGGGAAAAGAGAAAAGAGAGAGAGAAAGGGGACAGCCCAAGACAGACAGACGGGGCCAGACAGACGGACAGACAGACAGACAGACGGGAC
The DNA here is from genome assembly GCA_018857735.1 of Alviniconcha marisindica. NCBI lineage: Eukaryota > Metazoa > Mollusca > Gastropoda > Provannidae > Alviniconcha > Alviniconcha marisindica. The sequence continues at coordinate 234,591 of JABMCL010002880.1, read as the reverse complement.
AGACGGGAACAGACAGACAGACGGGACAGACAGGCAGACACAGAGAGAGAGAGAGGGGGGATTGTGTGTTTTGGTGGTGGGGGGGAAAAGGAGGGAGAGAAAACGAGAGAGAGAGAGGGAAGGAGAGGGAGAGAGAGAATGAGAGAGAGAGAGAGAAGGAATTGAGGGAAAAAGAGGGGAAAAGAGAGAGAGAAAAAGACAGACAGACGGGACGGGACAGACGGGACAGCCCAAGACAGACAGCCAGACAGACAAAAGACAGAAAACAGAGACGGGGGGAGACGGGAGAGACAGACAGGGACAGAGGGACAGCGGGGACAAAAGGGCCCAAGAGACAGAAAAGGGACAGAGAGGGGAAGGGCAGGCAGAAAGAGAAAGAGGAGAGAGAGAGAAAAGAAAAGGAAAAGATGAAAAGAGAAAGGAGAGGAGAGAGAGAGAGGAAGAGAGGGGGGGGAGAGAGAGAGAGAGATTGGGGTGTGTGTGTTGTTTTGTTTGTGTGTGGGGGTGTGGGGTGTGTGGTGTGTTTGTGTGTGTGTGTGTGGTGTTGTGTGTGTTTTGGTGTGTGTGTGTGTGTTTTTGATATTCCCATCATATATTTTTATACGCTTTTATGGGCATGCGTGAGGGTGTTTTGCATTATTATCATAATAGTTTTAGGTAATGTGAGTCGCTTACAGCCCAAAGTATGAATTTGCGACAGAGAAATACCATTTGTTTGATTAATAGCCTGTCACAATATGGAAAGCAATATTCATCGGCTTTAACGACGTTTGCCGCTGAAGGTGAACATTGATTGGCGATCATAAAATTCAGATCAATAGATCCATGAAGTAGGCTATACAGCGAAATAGATCAATATATAACCACGATGTAGGCTGGACAGTGAAACAGACCGGCAACCCCATGATGCAGGCTAAACAGTGAAACAGATCATTAACCCCATGAAGTAGGCTATAAACTGTCAAACCGATAAATAACCTCATGAAGTAAGCTAAACTGTGAAACAGATCAATAACCCCATGAAGTAGGCTAAATAGTGAAACATATCAATAACTCCATGAAGTACACTAATCAGTGAAATAGATCAATAACCCCATGAAGCAGGCTGAACAGTGAAACAGATCAATAACTCCATGAAGTAAAATTACGCCTACGCTAAACAGTGAAACAGTTCACCTTCCACCAGTACTGCCTCCTATAGGAATGCAGCCACGTACTACACGACACCAAACCCATAATGCCGAATAATAATGGCAGTGTTCTAGACGATGCAAAATTAATAGCAATTCGTGATGGGATCTACCCAGCATGCGCACGAACAATAGCTGTCATCGCAGCATGAGTGTTAGCCTCCACAGAACCTGACGATGGGCAGCAGATGGCGCGACCTTTTAAAAGCTTATTTCATATGTACGCTGCTTTCAGAAACGATTATGTCTGTCGCCTGCAAACAAAAAACAACACACACACACACACGCACGCACGCACGCACGCACGCACGCACGCACGCACACACACACACACACACACACACACACAAACAACAACAAAAAAACACAAAAAACAGCAACAACAACACACGTATGACTCCGATCGAGGGATTGGTCGACAGAGCGACTAAAAATCGCTCTAAAGACCCGACTGTTCAAAACATACTACAGCTAACACACTCGATCTTTTCCCCTTCCAACTTGGTCTTAAATCAGTTTAATTCAGTTGACTGCAGTGGGGTGTTTTGTGTGTTTGTGCGTGTGTGCGTGTGTGTGAGTGCAAGCGTGCGTGCGTGCGTGCGTGTGTGTGTGTGTGTGTGTGCGTGCGTGCGTGCGTGCGTGCGTGCGTGCGTGCGCGCGTGCGTGCGTGCGTGCGTGCGTGCGTGCGTGTGTGTGTGTGTGTGTGTGTGTGTGTGTGTGTGTGTGTGTGTGTGTGTGTGTGTGTGTGTGTTTTGCTGTTTCTCCGCATGCGCTTTCACTTGCTTGTAATCATTCTCTTTGTAATTTCCCGCTGGTGGGTGTTTAAATTTGGTTTCTGTACAAGGCGCCGGCTGACAGACAAACAGAGAGACAGACAAACGGAGAAAAAAAAGATACAGATGAAGACAGACAAGCGAGACAGAGGCAGACAAACAGACAGGAAGAGAGACAGACAAAGGGACAAAGGTACAAAGGAAGACGGACAAAGGAGGCCGAGACAAACAGGCAGGCAGAGAGACAGAGTCCCTGGTTTTGTAACGCAGTCATCCCGTGAGCTTTGGGCCAGACGAGAGTGGTCGGGTAGAGGAAGTAATGAATCTGCTTTGTATTCATTGGGGGCCTTTGGACACGGCTACTCCAACTCTGGCGGCCTTTCGCAAACGCATAATACGTCTTACTGCACACGGCACAAAGCTGCTCGAACCATTGTCTTGTCTTACCTTTCCTGTTCTATTTATTACTTTCTTTCTTTCTTTCTTTCGTTCGTTCAATTTCTTCTTTGTTCCGTCTTTTTCATCTTCGCCCGATTATGATCTAATCGGTTGACATAGCGCTAAAACGTCTATCGAGTCAAGTCAGTATATTTTAGTCATCCCTCACAGGGCAATTCAGCTAACAGCTAAGGCTCATTAATTTAAAGAAGTAAAATGAACATGAGAACAACGTCAAAAGCATTTAAACGTTGTGTTTATATGTCTCTGTGTGTCTCTCTCTGTGTGTGCCTTCTCTGTCCATTTCTCTCTGTGCCTCTCTCTGTCCATTTCTCTCTGTGCCTCTCTCTGTCCATTTCTCTCTGTGCCTCTCTCTGTCCATTTCTCTCTGTGCCTCTCTCTGTCCCTCTCTCTGCTGTGTGCCTCTCTCTGTGCCATTTCTCTTCCTTGTGCCTCTCTCTGTCCCTCTCTCTCTGTGCCTCTCTCTGTCCATTTCTCTCTGTGCCTCTCTCTGTCCATTTCTCTCTGTGCCTCTCTCTGTCCATTCTCTCTGTGCCTCTCTCTGTCCATTTCTCTCTGTGTGCTCTCTCTGTCCATTTCTCTCTGTGCTCTCTCTGTCCATTTCTCTCTGTGCCTCTCTCTGTCCCTCTCTCTTGTGCCTCTCTCTGTCCCTCTCCTCTGTGCCTCTCTCTGTCCATTTCTCTCTGTGCCTCTCTCTGTCCCTTTCTCTCTGTGCCTCTCTCTGTCCATTTCTCTCTGTGCCTCTCTCTGTCCATTTCTCTCTGTGCCTCTCTCTGTCCCTCTCTGTGTGTGCCTCTCTCTGTCCATTTCTCTCTGTGCCTCTCTCTGTCCATTTCTCTCTGTGTCTCTCTCTGTCCCTCTCTCTGTGTGCCTCTCTCTGTCCATTTCTCTCAGTGCCTCTCTCTGTCCATTTCTCTCTGTGCCTCTCTCTGTCCCTCTCTCTGTGTGCCTCTCTCTGTCCATTTCTCTCTGTGCCTCTCTCTGTCCATTTCTCTCTGTGTGCCTCTCTCTGTCCATTTCTCTCTGTGCCTCTCTCTGTCCATTTCTCTCGTGTGCCTCTCTCTGTCCATTTCTCTCTGTGCCTCTCTCTGTCCATTTCTCTCGTGTGCCTCTCTCTGTCCATTTCTCTCTTGCCTCTCTCTGTCCATTTCTCTGTGTGTGCCTTTCTCTGTCCATTTCTCTCTGTGTCTCTCTCTGTCCCTCTCTCTGTGCCTCTCTCTGTCCATTTCTCTCTGTGCCTCTCTCTGTCCATTTCTCTGTGTGCCTCTCTCTGTCCATTTCTCTCTGTGCCTCTCTCTGTCCATTTCTCTCAGTGTGCCTCTCAATGTCCATTTCTCTCTGTGAGCCTCTCTCTGTCCATTTCTCTGTGTGTGCCTTTCTCTGTCCATTTCTCTGTGTGTGCCTCTCTCTGTCCATTTCTCTCTGTGCCTCTCTGTGCCTCTCTCTGCCCATTTCTCTCTGTGCCTCTCTCTGTCCATTTCTCTCTGTGCCTCTCTCTGTCCATTTCTCTCGTGTGCCTCTCTCTGCCCGTTTCTCTGTGTGCCTCTCTCTGCCCGTTTCTCTGTGTGCCTCTCTCTGTCCATTTCTCTCTGTGCCTCTCAGTCTCCCTCTCTCTGTGTGCCCCTCTCTGCCCATTTCTCTCTGTGTGCCTCTCTCTGCCCATTTCTCTCTGTGAGCCTCTCTCTGCCCATTTCTCTCTGTGCCTCTCTCAGTCCATTTCTCTCTGTGCCTCGCAATGTCCTTCTCTGTGTGTGCCTCTCTCTGTCCATTTCTCTCTGTGCCTCTCTCTGTTCTCTGTCTTGCTCTCTTGTGTGCCTCTCTCTGCCATTTCTCTCTGTGCCTCTCTCTGTCCATTTCTCTCTGTGCCTCTCTCTGTCCATTTCTCTCTCTGTGCCTCTCCCTGTCCATTTCTCTCAGTGTGCCTCTCTTTGTCCATTTATTTCTGTGCCTCTCTCTGCCCATTTCTCCGTGTGCCTCTCTCTGTCCATTTCTCTCAGTACCTCTCTCTGCCAATTTCTATCTGTGCCTCTCTCTGTCTATTTCTCTCTGTGCTTCTCTCTGTCAATTTCTCCCTGTGCCCCTCTCTGTCCCTATGTCTCTGCGTCTCTCTCTGTTCCTATCTATGAGTGCCTCTCTTTGTCTCGATCTCTCTTTGTCTATAGAGAGACA
>JABMCL010002880.1:210000-217500 GCA_018857735.1 Alviniconcha marisindica | reverse complement strand
ACACACACACACACACGCACACACACACACACGCACACACACACGCACACACATGATCGATGACCGAGACCACTCTTCTAGCCAAAAAAGGAACCCGGCAGACGCCACACCGTTTTCCAGAAGCGCATAATACCGCCTTCCCCCTTCCGACCAAGAAAACAATTGCGCAGTTTACGTGTTGGGTTTTATGCACTTCCTATCCCATGAATGAGATGCGTGTTGGGTTTTAAGTACTTCCCGTCCCATGAATGAGCTACGTTTTGGGTTTTAAGTACTTCCCAACCCATGAATGAGCCAGGTGTTGGGTTTTAAGTACTTCCCAGCCCATGAATGAGCCAGGTGTTAGGTTTTAAGTAGTTCCTATCCCATGAATGAGTTAGGTGTCCGATTTCACGCCTTCTCCTGTCTCCAGCGAAGCCAGCAGGCTATTCAGTTTGGCGTCGTCGCTCTGTGATTTAGTCCCATTGTCTCCCAGTCCTATTCGATACCAGACCATTGCATACCGGTCCCGCAGGATACCAGATCCATTGGATACCAGATACACTGTGTCCAAGTCCTGGTGTGTCCAAGTGTCACTGAGTATCAGCCCCATTGTGTGTCCTAGTCCCGTTAGAAACGAGCCCCATTGTGTCCCAGTCTCACTGGATACCAGCCCCACTGTGTCCTGGTCCCACTGGATACCAGCCCCACTGTGTCCTGGTCCCACTGGATACCAGCCCCATTGTGTCCTGGTCCCATTATGTCCTGTTCCCACTGGATACCAGCCCCATTGTGTCCTGGTCCCACTGTGTCCTGGTCCCACTGGATACCAGACCCATTGTGTCCTGGTCCCATTGTGTCCTGGTCCCACTGGATACCAGCCCCATTGTGTCCTGGTCCCACTGTGTCCTTGTCCCACTGGATACCAGCCCCATTGTGTCCTGGTCTCACTGGATACCAGCTCCATTGTGTCCTGGTCCCACTGGATTCCAGTCCTAGTCCCGCTGGATACCAGTCCCAATCCCACTGGATACCAGTCCCAGTCCCACTGGATACCAGCCCCATTGTGTCATGGCCCATTGTGTCCCAGCCCCACTGTGTCCCAGCCCCATTGTGTCCTGGTCCCATTGTGTCCCAGCCCCATTGTGTCCCAGCCCCATTGTGTCCCAGTCCCATTGTGTCCCAGCCCCATTGTGTCCTGGTCGTACTGGATACCAGCCCCATTGTGCCCCTGTCCCATCATGTCCCAGTCCCATTGCGTCCTGGTCCCACTGGATACCAGCCCCATTGTGTCCTGGTCCCATCGTGTTCCAGTCCCATTGTGTCCTAGTCCGTCTGGATACCAGCCCCATGCGTCCTGGTCCCATTGCGTCCTGGTCCCACTGGATACCAGTCCCAGTCCCGTTGGATGCCAGCCCCATTGTGTCCTGGTTAGGTTGAGCGCCAGTCCCTTTGAGCTCCAGTCCCCGGGTTATGATCAGGGTTGTGCTGAGCGTTAGGACTTATGGTTAAACGTGAGACTGGTACCCGACGGGACTGAGACACAATGGGTTAGTTGGTTATTGGATTTTAACGGCCTGTCAACCGTTCAGGGGCACCCCATGACCAGTACACGCCGGGACTTGGACACAGTGGGATTGGGACGCAATGGGGAAGAGTATACACATGGATTTGGACAAATGGGACAGGCATTCACTGGGTCTGGGACACAGTGGGATTGGGACGCAATGGGGAAGAGTTGACACATGGATTTGGACAAATGGGACAGGCATTCACTGGGACTGGGACACAGTGGGATTGGGACGCAATGGGGAAGAGTTGACACATGGATTTGGACAAATGGGACAGGCATTCACCGGGACTGGGACACAGTGGGATTGGGACGCAATGGGGAAGAGTTGACACATGGATTGGGACAAATGGGACAGGCATTCACTGGGACTGGGACACAGTGGGACTGGTACACAATGGGGAAGAGTATACACATGGATTTGGACAAATGGGACAGGCATATACTGGGACTGGGACACAGTGGGACTGGTACACAATAGGGAAGAGTATACATATGCAATGGGACAAACTGTCTAGGCATACAACGGGACTGGGACACATTCAGACTGGTACAATGTGGGACTGGCACGCAATGGGGAAGAGTATACACATGCAATGGGAAAAATTAATGGGACAGGCATACACTGGGACTGGGACACAGTGGGACTGGTATACAATGGGACTGGACTCAATGGCACTAGGCTATATTGCAACGAACCCGTTACTTTCTCTTGATCAAGTTCACCTACATCTCCCGTTTACCAGTTAAGGATTGATAGAAACTAGCCAGCAGCAAGCCAATCCCATTATTGCAATTAGCACCAAACGCTCCACGCAAGATCAAAATGTATTTTCCCTCCTCCGTTGGCATACTAACTTCATTGTCTTCCCCTGACTGAGGAAAACAACCTCATAAACTAATGCGCCCGTGAATAGCGTCAGTTTTTCTCTGAATCAATGCCACTGGATTGAAGAAGGCGAAGAGGGTGTCGGAAAGAACAGTCTCTAAAGGAGGGAATATTCCATTTGTTCGTCTCAGATTTCCAGCGAAGACAAGGGTTTCAGGCGCAAAACTAGTTTAATATTGATGTTCGTTTCTCTCCTTTCTTCTCCCGCGAAGTCCATTTTTCCCTCCCCTACATAATGGGTGTTGATGCTTATTTGATTACATTGTTATGTTTCCTGTTGAAGCATAAGCGCGCCGATTCATTTTGAATGTGTGTACCAGTCCCAGTCCTATCTGTGCTCCAAGAATTCCGATTTGCCAGTGGAACTAACATTTCAAAATAAATCAATAAATCAGTCAATAAAATAATAATAATAATAAAGAGGATTTCTAGAGCGCCCATCTACCATAAATAAATTAAAAGCAGCACAAAGTACTCGAGATGGCTTGCATTCAGACTTACTGACCCATACGCAATAAGAGCAAATAAAGGTAAAGGCGGATAACCCTAATCCCGATCAGCTAAAGTGTATGTAAGTAATGCTGTCCTTCCACATGCATGGGAGGGTGAGAATAGTTCCAGAGAGAGAGAGAGAGAGAGAGAGAGAGAGAGAGAGAGAGAGAGAGAGAGAGAGAGAGAGAGAGAGAGAGAGAGAGAGAGAGAGAGAGAGAGAGAGAGAGAGAGAGAGAGAGAGAGAGAGTTACTGTTTGAGGGGCAATAATTGCAAACTACACTGTTTAAGGTTCTGTTTGTTGAAATGTATTTTAGTGTGGTTTTTGTCGCAAGATGTTTGTACAGCGCAGTGAGCTTAACTCTGGTTAGAGAACAGCGCTTTATAAGAATTTATTATTATTATTATGTATGAGTCGTCAATAGACTCATGTTTGTCTCTAGATCCTAGTCCATAATTTTACCAGCAATGCAACGCAAGTGACGTGCAAAACTCGAACACCGAATGATGACAGATTGTTAATTTCGAAGTCAGCTCAGTTCATTAGAGATTCTCCTGTCCTTCTCTTTGTCGTCTGTGATGAATATGATGTGACTTGCTGTTGAATCCAATTAGCTTTTTAAAAATAATTAATTAGGGTTTTCAACGGTACGAGGGAATAGCCTCTCTCGGTAATAGCAGACCTTGACCACGTTGCTTTATGTCCACAGAAGCGAGGTTGCTTATTAGGGACGGGGACAGGGGGGGAAGAGGGCGAGAGAGTGAAGGCTCGACCGCGGATACCGCCCGAAAAAGACCGGAGAGACCGTGGACCGCCGCTAGAACAGTGGATGTGTTAAGGCGGTGTCCCTTCGCCATTGCGCGGCGACTAGTGCACTGCGCAATTGCTGTTTCAACTGCCGTGCTGGGCGGAGTCACAAGCGACAATGTCCGTTGCACCGCTGTTGAGGAACAACCCGAAGCGAAAGAAGTCCAACTTTCGCAGCCCAGCTCCACTTCCCTGCTCATGATCTCTTCTGGGCTAACTTGAGGGTCCAGCTCCACCTCCCTCCTTTTGATCTCGCCTGGAACCCTGTAATAGCAGCCTTGTGCAGCCGTTTCTATTGGACAGTTCAGGCGGGGTTGTTAACTCCCTCCACTTTTGCCTGGCATCGCTTAAGTCCCTTGGCTGCTTTTACTTCCGGTGCGTACTTTCTTCACAATGGAAGGCGGTGACAGTGAATTTGCGAATTTTACACTTCCAACTTTAGAGACATTTTTGGGAGGCCTGTAGTCTGGGAAGACACTTTTTTTCCGCCCTCCATCCCCTTTCCCTGGTAATTTTTACAACTGCAATAGTGTTGGCATTTGTGCCGCTTCGCAATTATAGGTTCAACTTCCATTGTTATACACAGCGTGATGCAACGCCTACTCAGAAATCGGCCCGGAAGTGACGCTGCGACCTCTCGCGACTTCGTGCGCGGAAGATTACAAAGGGCATTCATTCGTGCAAACCAGCTTCACTGAACCGCCCAATACAGCGTGTGGGCGAAGATGATGATGATGTAGAGCTTAATGTCCTCGGATGTCGGGTTGACATATTAGGGACAAACTGTGACCAATGCGTGTGCATGGTTCAGTGTTGCTTTACGTCCACATAAACCCCCATTGGGACGGCCACCTTTACGTCCACAGAAACCATAAGACTCATTGGAATGGCCTCCTCGACTTTCACACAGCTCCTGAACTCTGTGTGGGCGAAAAACGTGTCTGTAACTTTAAACGGGTTTAGCCCGGCCGGGTAGTCCTACCTGTGCTCCGAGAATTCCGAGAATTATGTTCAGTGTCACTACCGTTTAGGAGATAGATGCAAATAAGGGGTTTAATAATCCAACATTTTCTCAACCTGTGCTGACTGTTCGTGCATGAGCGGTAACTTTTCAAAAAGAACATTATTGGTTAGCTTAATTATGTTCTTCTTCCAGACTCCTCTCGTCAGCAGGAAAGGGATTAAACCCACACATGAACCAAGAAAAGATGTTGTTGTTTTTGTTTTGTTTTCTGTAGAAAGAGGCTTTCATTATTCTCTTCGCTCTTAATCCTTCTTCCACGTATGAGAATTCCCCTCGCTTGTCTCCCTTTGACACCTTTTGTTGTTTTTGTTGTTTATTTGTTATTTTGCAGACATTGTCTTCCTATTCTACTGATTCGTTTTGCCAAACGGCATTGTTTTGAGGATCACTAAGTGGGGAAATGCATTTTGATTCTCGGGAACTCTGTTAATATCAATGCATCCACTTACTTCTTCTGTTCATCAGAGGAATGTCTTTTCATCCAAAGTGAACGAATGCGTTTTTGACGCAGGCTTGTGTGTGGAAAGTGTTGACAAGTGATTTTTTATAGGGATAACACCGGCGGAATCTAATCGAATCCTGTTCTTCAGAAACCGTATAATGAGATCGAGTCCATCCCCCCCCCCCCCCCCCCATCCCCCACCACCCATCCTCCTTTCCCGTGAAGAAAGATATTGTCTAGAAACGTGTCTGGATCAAGTAAAAACAAAATAGTTGTGCAGGATCTTGAGCACACTTTCGTTCAGTTGCTGTGCGTTAAGAGTCAGTGGCTGCTCAATGAATCTTTTTTGTTCGTTTCTATTTTGAGCTTTTCCTCTTTACTTTTGTTGTTGTTTTATCATCTTTAGAATACCAAAAGAGGAGACCGCTGTTCACAGTTCCTCATAGTGTTGACAGTCTGAATCAGCACTCCAGAGCTGTACTTTTGCTGCACCAATCTAAAACATATCTGAAACTAAGTTGACTGACAGCGTTCTGAAATTAAATCAACACACACACACACACACACACACACACACACACACACACACACACACACACACACACACACACACACACACACACACACACACACACACACGCACACACGTCACACACACACACACACACACACACACACACACACACACACACACAACCACACACACACACACACACACACACACACACACACACACACACACACACATACACACGCACGCACACACGCACGCACGCACACGTACACTCGCAAGCACATACAGTCAACCAAAGAAACTCCATTTTTAACACAAAGGATTAAAAATATTTTTATTAGAAAGTACAAATCGTTGCATTTCTTCATTGAAAGACCTTCTTCAAGCAACAGACAGATAGCATACACAAACAAACGATGACAGCAAAGAAATTTGATATACTAAGCGTTTTGGATCTCATACCACCTTTCAGATCAGCTGGACCGCCTTTACCATTTTCAGAAACACGATTTATATACACAAGAGGGAAGGGAGGTTGGGGGTGGGGGGGAGAGAGAGAGAGAGAGAGAGGCGTGGGGGGGGGGGGGGGGGGACAAATAGACAATGACAGTGAAAAAGAGGCAGACACAGAAAGCAGATAACAAGAGCGACACAGATAGAACCAGGAAAAGACAGACGGAAAAGGTTGAGAATGGAAAGTGGGGTTTAGGGTTGCGAGACAGACAGAACCAGGACAGTTAAGACAGACGCAAAAGGTTGAAAATGGAAAGTGGATTTAGCGTTGCGGGGGACACAGAACCAGGACAATTAAGACAGACGGAAAAGGTTGAAAATGGAAAGTGGATTTAGCGTTGCGGGGGACACAGAACCAGGACAATTAAGACAGACGGAAAAGGTTGAAAATGGGAAGTGGATTTAGCGTTGCGGGGGACAGAGAACCAGGACAGTTAAGACAAACGGAAAAGGATGAAAATGGGAAGTGGATTTAGCGTTGCGGGGGACAGAGAACCAGGACAGTTAAGACAGACGGAAAAGGTTGAAAATGGGAAGTGGATTTAGCGTTGCGGGGGACAGAGAACCAGGACAATTAAGACAGACGGAAAAGGTTGAAAATGGAAAGTGGATTTAGCGTTGCGGGGGACACAGAACCAGGACAATTAAGACAGACAGAAAAGAATGAAAATGGGAAGTGGATTTAGCGTTGCGGGGGACACAGAACCAGGACAATTAAGACAGACAGAACCAGAAAAAGACAGACAGAAAAGAATGAAAATGGAAAGTGGATTTAGCTTTGCGGGGGACAGAGAACCAGCGAAATTAAGACAGACGGAAAAGGTTGAAAATGGGAAGTGGATTTAGCGTTGCGGGGGACACAGAACCAGGACAATTAAGACAGACGGAAAAAGATGAAAATGGGAAGTGGATTTAGCGTTGCGGGGGACACAGAACCAGGACAATTAAGACAGACGGAAAAGGTTGAAAATGGAAAGTGGATTTAGCGTTGCGGGGGACAGAGAACCAGGACAATTAAGACAGACGGAAAAGGTTGCGAATAGAAAGTGGGGTTCAGAGTGGCAGGGGACACAGAACCAGGAAAAGACGGACGGAAAAGGCTGAGAATGGAAAGTGGGGTTAAGGGTTGCGGGGGAAATGGTAGGAGTGGGGGGGTGGGGGTGGGAGGGGGTGGGGGAGGATGAAGCTGAGAAGGAGGCAGTGAGAAGAAAATGCAATTCCTCCGGGTCATGACGATGGCAGAGAAATAACGCAGAGCGATATCCCTTCAT
>JABMCL010002880.1:197500-200000 GCA_018857735.1 Alviniconcha marisindica | reverse complement strand
ATGTAACAAAGGTGTACACAGAACGTAGGGCGCGACTGTACACTTAGCCATGTAACAAAGGTGTACACAGAACGTAGGACGCGACGGTACAGTTAGCCATGTAACAAAGGTGTACACAGAACGTAGGGCGCGACGGTACAGTTAGCCATGTAACAAAGGTGTACACAGAACGTAGGGCGCGACTGTACACTTAGCCATGTAACAAAGGTGTACACAGAACGTAGGGCGCGACTGTACACTTAGCCATGTAACAAAGGTGTATTCAGAACGTAGGACGCGACGGTACAGTTAGCCATGTAACAAAGGTGTACACAGAACGTAGGGCGCGACGGTACAGTTAGCCATGTAACAAAGGTGTACACAGAACGTAGGGCGCGACTGTACACTTAGCCATGTAACAAAGGTGTACACAGAACGTAGGACGCGACGGTACAGTTAGCCATGTAACAAAGGTGTACACAGAACGTAGGGCGCGACGGAACAGTTAGCCATGTAACAAAGGTGTACACAGAACGTAGGGCGCGACGGAACAGTTAGCCACGTAACAAAGGTGTACACAGAACGTAGGGCGCGACGGAACAGTTAGCCATGTAACAAAGGTGTACACAGAGCGTAGGACGCGACGGTACAGTTAGCCATGTAACAAAGGTGTACACAGAGCGTAGGACGCGACGGTACAGTTAGCCATGTAACAAAGGTGTACACAGAGCGTAGGACGCGACGGTACAGTTAGCCATGTAACAAAGGTGTACACAGAGCGTAGGACGCGACGGAACAGTTAGCCATGTAACAAAGGTGTACACAGAGCGTAGGACGCGACGGTACAGTTAGCCATGTAACAAAGGTGTACACAGAGCGTAGGACGCGACGGTACAGTTAGCCATGTAACAAAGGTGTACACAGAACGTAGGGCGCGACAGCACCAACCCTGTAACAATCAAACAGCGTTGTACGTACACCACTTCGGTTGATATTCACACACACACACACACACACACACACACACACACACACACACACACACACACACACACACACACACACACACACACGCACGCACGCACGCACACACACGCACGCACGCACACGCACGCACGCACGCACGCACGCACGCACGCACGCACGCGCACACACTCCAAAAACAAATACACACGCGCGCGCGTACACGCACATGTACACGGACACGCATCCGTACATACAAAAATTGCGTCGACAAAAATATTGTGGCGAGGTAGCTGTGGTGACAACAGCAACAGCGACACACAAGGAAAGCAGCAGCAACAGCAACAGCAACAACACATACAAGTGCTTACAGCAGAAGCGGCAAAAACAATAACAACAGCTAAAACAGCAAAGTAATAATTATGTGAGAGGGCTTTCAAATGACTGAATCAAGCTCATAAAAGGGTCGAAAGAACGCCATTTATTAGGACAAAGCACAGTATGCGAATTTTCGGAGTAATCCCCTTTGTCAGTCTACAAAACGACACTTAAACAACAGTGAAACGGTGAAAAACGATGAAAAATGAGATGAAAAGTTAAGCCACTTATCTGCTTTTGGTTGAGCTATGTCGTTTGCGTGCCCATTTGACTGTAAACACTCACACCCACCCACACACCCACGCACGCACGCACACACGCACGCACGCACGCGCACACGCACACAGCACACACACACACACACACACACACACACAGGCACAGGCACACACACACGCACACACACACACACACACACACACACACACACACACACACACACACACACACACACACACACACACACACACACACACACACACACACACACACACACACACAGAGGCACCCACACACCCACACACACAGTATAGATTGATGAAGGGGATTACACCTAATATTCCTAATAACTAGCCTTCTTTTGAGCCTTTTTATGTGTTTGGATCTTGTTTCAGTGTTCAGAAGGCTAACAGTCAGTCTTGTTTCAGATTCCCCCCCAATGACTGGCCCGCTCGAAAGGCTACAGGATGTGCCTTTGGTGGAGCTTCATTTCTCTGTCTTGTATTTACTCGAATGCCAACTGAGAGGTAAGTGAGTAAGTAAGTAAGCAAGCAAGCAAAGCAAGCAAGCAAGCAAGCAAGCAAGCAAGCAAGCAAGTAAGTAAGTAAGTAAGTAAGTAAGTAAGTAAGTAAGTAAGTAAGTAAGTAAGTAAGTAAGTAAGTAAGTAAGTAAGTAAGTAAACTGGTCTTCTACGCCAGGTCAACCAGTACGGCTATCCAACTGAGAGGTACTGTAGGTAATTCTGGTATTTGCTGCGTTCAGGCCACATCTTTCGAGCGCTTATAACTCCGTTCCGTCATGTCCTAGAAAATCAGGACTTGTGTGTGTGTGTGTGTGTGTGTGTGTGTGTGTGTGTGTGTGTGTGTGTGTGTGTGTGTGTGTGTGTGTGTTGTGTGTGTGTGTGTGTGTGTGTGTGTGTGTGTGTGTGTGTGTGTGTGTGTGTGTGCGTGCGTTGTTGTTG
>JABMCL010002880.1:177500-180000 GCA_018857735.1 Alviniconcha marisindica | reverse complement strand
AAAACAAAAAAAAAGAGCTGAAGACATAAACATTCGCTTGAACGATGCATCAAAACGATTCTTCAGTGTGTGTGTGTGTGTGTGTGTGTGTGTGTGTGTGTGTGTGTGTGCGTGCGTGCGTGCGTGCGTGCGTGCGTGCGTGCGTGCGTGCGTGCGTGCGTGCGTGCGTGCGTGCGTGCGTGCGTGCGTGTCGTGCGTGTGTGTGTGTGTGTGTGTGGTGTGTGTGTGTGTGTGTGTGTGTGTGTGTGTGATTTTCTGTGTGGTGTTGTGTGTGTGTGTGTGTGTGTGTGTGTGTGTGTGTGTGTGTGTGTGTGTGTGTGTGTGTGTGTGTGTGTGTGTGTGTGATTTTCTGTCTGTCTGTGTATGTATCGATGTCTGTGTCGGTGTCCATGTGTCTGCGTGTCTGCGTGTGTGTTTGTTTGCTGTTGTTGTTGTTGTTGTTGTTGTTGTTGTTGTTGTTGTTGTTGTTGTTGTTGATGTCTGACCACGTTGTTGCTGCTAATCCTCAGCTGAACGTCATTTTTGGAAATTGGGATGGAGACACCGGTGAGTATTCACTGAGTAGATATACCGCTCTGTGTGTCGTGGACATACTGCACAAATCGACAGAAGGCAAACTGCAGCTTGTGAATATCAACTTCACGATCACCCGCTTACTCCGTCTCTCCTGAACCCATGTGAGACCATATCCAAGACATATCTAGCAAGCCGAAGCGATTCAATTTGTTTTCAGAACAAAACAGCCCCATTGAACTTGACCTTAATACATTTTTCTAATATATCAAATGAATCTTAAAAGACGGAGAGAGAAGGGAGAAAAAGAAAAAAGAAAAAAAAAGAAAAAAGAAGATACGTGGAGTCAAAATGGCAGTGTTATTTCCCTTCAGGAAGAAAGAGAGAATGAGAGAAAGAAAGAAAGAAAGAAGAAAAAAAAAGACGAAGAAGACGAAGAAGAAGCGAAAAGAGTTAGAGTAATTGAATTGCCAGTTGCAGTGGAGAATAAGAACTTAGGATGCTTCAGTCTCTCCTTCCCTCTGTCTGTCTCTGTCTGTCTCTGTCTCTGTCTTTGTCTCTGTCACTGTCTCTGTCTGTCTGTCTGTCTCTGTCTCTGCCTGCCTGCCTGCCTGCCTGCCTCTGTCTGTCTGTCTGTCTGTCTGTCTGTCTGTCTGTCTGTCTGTCTGTCTCTCTCTCTCTCTCTCTCTCTCTCTCTCTCTCTCTCTCTCTCTCTCTCTCTCTCTCTCTCTCTCTCCTCTCTCTCTCTCTCTCTCTCTCTCAAAACTCCGAAGAACGCATCTGAAATCAATACTTGATCAGAAGAGACCTTTCTTTTGTGACATGCTCTCGCGTGATGGTGTGAGTGGGTGGAATACTTGTGTATGCTTAAATCACGAGTATATCGATTTACCCTTTAAAGCAGCCACGTTTTTGTCATGACTAGCTTAAACACTACTGCTCAGTTAACCCCTTAACTGCCACGTTGTCACTTCAAAACGACCAGTAAAAGTGCGAAATTTGAAACCTTCAAGCCTTTTTGTCTCCTTTTTTTCGGATTGGCATCTGAAAAGGCTTTCATCACAATGCATAGCATTGAAAGTAGATGCTATAGAACCGGAAAATATACTGTTTGCAGGCACGTCCCTGCATCTTTCAGACTCGAAAATTTTACAGGCTGGGGCAGTTAAGGGTTAAACTTGTATCTGTCTTTTCACGAGGTTTCGACTCGCCTGCTGAAGAGGGAAGGGGGGGGCAAGTAACTTCTTTCTCTTCGTCTTCTTTTTCAACGAACTAGAATATAATTATAGCCACAATCATTGGACGTGTTATTCTGCTACTGATATAGCAAGTTAGAGTTTGTGTGTTTCAATGTCACCGACCGCTAAGCCTCCTCGTATCGAGAGGTGAATATGACATCTTATCGCTTTCCCGTCTCATTCCGACATGCTCAGCCCCGCCCATTGTCACACGCTGCCCACACACCTACAGACCGTGTGTCCCTCCTCACCTACGTTTGTTAAGCTAATAGGGTTTCGATAGCTGGCCCACGGACTGAAGCTTTTTTTAAGGCCAAGTTGTCTCTGAATGAGGTACTGACGGGGATCAAGGCCTGGGAAGAGGCAGGCTATATACCTGACGTTAAACTGCGTAACTTCAGCGTGAGCCGGTTTGGCCTAGCGGTAAGGCGTTAGGCTGGTAAGCAGAGGGACCTCGGTTCGAATCTGCTTTGGCTCTCCTTTCTCTTCAAAAGTTGTGGTCTGTGGACACTTTTGTGACTTTCGTCCCTCACATTATGAAACATTAAAATGACTCTCATCGCTGCCCATCTTAATGCAGGAGTCATTCTGGTGGTGACAGTGTAGCGATAGGTATATAGTCTCCCTCTTCCCCCCCACCTCCATACCCCCCCCCTCCTCCCGTCCCTAATAAGCCTCATGGTTTCTGTGGACGTTAAGCACCATGTTTACTTACTTACTTCACCGGTGAGAGGTGTTTTAATGCTGCA
>JABMCL010002880.1:172500-175000 GCA_018857735.1 Alviniconcha marisindica | reverse complement strand
CGGTACAAGTGGCCCCTTGGGAACTGCAGCAATCTGATGGAGCAGCAACGGTTCAACGTGTTTCCATAGAATCTCATCAGTTCCCTGCCAGCATTACGCGGGAAACTGATCGCATGCACTGCAGCTGTGTAAGTACCTGTCCGTTGAAACGGCGAGTACATGACTGCTGTGAACAACCGGTTGTATAATTGTGCGTGTGGTGCTGACACGATCGATGGTCACGCTTCGGATGTCTGTGGTCAAGGTGATTTGCAGCCAGACGCACGGGGGACGAATGTCCACAGCTAAGTGGCATTTCGTGCAAACAGCGACTCCAGAGACCTGGCCACGAGTCTAGGTGTCGATCCGAGCCGAACACCCCAGCGCCAAGTCTGGAAAGTGGGCGGTGAGAGGTTAACTGTCTAGTATATAGGGCGAATGGCGAGACAGAAACTTACGTAGGTAATTTCGTGGTTGTTGTTGTTGTTGTTGTTGTTGTTGTTGTGTGTGTTGTGTGTGTGTGGTTGTGTGTGTGTGTGTGTGTGTGTGTGTGTGTGTGTTGGGTTTGTGTTTTTGTTCTTGTTAGATAGTTGTTGTTCGGATTTTGTTGTTGTTAGTTTTGGTTAGTTTAAAAAAATAATCTTTGAATGTTTGTTTGTTTGTTTGTCTGTCTGTCTGTTTGTGGTGTGTGTGTGGGGGGGGGAGGGGGGGTATGTGTGTGTGTGTGTCCTGTCAACCGCGTAGGTCATATTAGGGAAAAGAGTTAAAAAGGCTGAACATTATGGCTGTATTTTGCACTACAATGTGGACTCGTAATAAACAACTGATGGATGGATGTGTGGATCGATGAGACTATTTGGTTCTTCTCTTTTCATTTGAGTTTTAGGTAGAGATCTGTTCAGTCGCTTGCCTGTTTTTATCCATTCGCTTCTGATGTTTTAGGTATTTATTTTAGTTTCGAAGTTATTAATCTATTAAGTGTTGAGTCCCCTAGGGATATGTGGACTAGATAATTGAAGAGATATGTTAGCAGCTGTTTACTTGTTTTTGTGTTTGTTTGGTTCTTTTTTCTTTTCTTCTTCTTCTTCTTCTTCTTCTTTCTTCTTCTTCTTCTTCTTCTTCTTCTTCTTTGTTTTCTATTCTGTCTTGTGTGTGTGTGTGTGTGTGTGTGTGTGTGTGTGTGTGTGTGTGTGTGTGTGTGAATGTGTGTGTGTGTGTGGCATGCGTGTGTGTGTGTGTGTGTGTGTGTGTGTGTGTGTGTGTGTGTGTGTGTGTGTGTGTGTGTGTGTGTGTGTGTGCTGTTTTATTTTTATTTTTATTTTTCTTTCTTGTTGCTGTTTGTTTGTTTGTTGCTTTCGTTCTTTCATTCTTTCTTTCATCTTCCTTCCCTTTCTGAACATAAATTTCATTCTAGCTTTCTTGTCAGCCCTTTGGCCCAGGATCGAACCCGGGTCTACTGTGTGAAACTCTACATACTGCCTTAATCTTTAGACAGCAACCGCGCGGAAGGTTAATATGGTGACTATACCTCCATCCATCTCTGTGGACCTGGACCAATTTGCCGCCAGCCAGGGCTAGAATGTCGACGGCTATGGTGACTGCAACTCCGACAGACGGGATCGGGAGGAAGAGGTAAGTGCTTGGGTTGTATGTTGAAGCGGTGATCAGTCGATCGAAGTGGAAGTGACATTAGACCGAGGTAGAAAAGCCCAAGACTGCAATTTGCATGCGAAATTTTGTTCCTGCGTGGGGTAGCTATATATAACTTATCCATTAAAATGTAACGGCGTAGTATACCGACAGGTCCTTGTGCACTCTGCAGAACGGTCGTTATGGAAAATGCGTCTGTCCTTAATCGCATAAGGGTCACAGTGTGTGTTGTGTGTGTGTGTGTGGTGTGTGTTGTGTGTGTGTGGTGTGTGTGTGGGGGTGTGTGTGTGGGGTGTGTGTGTGTGTGTGTGTGTGTGTGTGTGTGTGTGTGATGTGTGTGTGTGTGTGTGGTGGTGTGTGATGTGTGTGTGTGTGTGTGTGTGTGTGTTGTGTGAGAGAGAGAGAGATAGTAGGTGGGGCGGTGATGGGGCAGAGAGAGAGAGTGTGTGTGTGTGCGTGCGTAGGAGTGGAGCGTGCGTGCGTGAGTCGTAAGGTGAGAGTGGTGTGTGTGTGTGTGGTTGTGTGTGTGGTGTGGTGTGTGGTAGTGTGGTGTGCGTAGTAGATGGTGGTGGTGGTGTGTGCGTGGTGCGTGCTCGTGCGTGTGTGTGTGTGTATGTGTGTGTGTTGTGCGGCGTGCGTGCGTGTGCGTTGTATGTATGTGTAGGTGGTGCGTGCGTGCGTGTGCGTGCGTACGTGCAGTGGCGTGCGGTAGTGTGTGTGGTGTGTGTGTGTGTGTGTGTGTGTGGAGGGTAGGAAGAGGAGGGGTGGGGGACTGTTCACAATACCGTTCACTCAGCCTATATATTTTATATATTGCTCGATCGGAATCTATGTAATTATGGACAAAACATGTGGTGCTACAAAAGTGGTA
>JABMCL010002880.1:165000-167500 GCA_018857735.1 Alviniconcha marisindica | reverse complement strand
ACGGAGCCAGAGAGAGAGAGAGAGGGCGCGGGTGTGTGTGGGGTGGGGTGAGGGGTGGGGGAAGGAAGGAGGGAGGGAGGGAGGGAGGAGGAGGAGGATCAGGGACCGGGAGGGGGTGACGGGAAGGCAGCAATGCGACAACAGGACACGGGGGCAACAGGCGTGGTCGGGGTGGTAGAAGCTCGCGCCATATGGTTGCCCGTACTTGTGCTGTCACACCGCCTCTGCCTCTTATCGTCTGTACGCGTGGACACCGTGCAACAAGCGAAGTGATAGCAGACGGCGCTGGTCGACTCTTCAGTGGTGGTCGTAACTCATCGACTTTCTACCGACAGCTTGCTCGTCCTCTTAATCAAACTCTCGTCCTCAGCAGCTACGCTCTGAAACCTGCATTTGCGGTTCGTACGAACCTACAAAGTTCGGTTATTACTGTCCTGGTTTCTGCCTGCGCTGTCCGACTCGACGAGTCGGCTTCTCGGGTGCGTGATTCAGTCGTTTTCTCATTCTACGAGTACCTGTTTCCCTCCGAAGTTTATCAATTATTGACCGTGCTTAGGTTTATCAGAAATGGACAGATTCCAAGCGGAGTTTTGCTTTAGTGACCAGAGATTGTATTGATTTGTGTCTATTCTTGGAAACTGACGACGGCAGATGATTTCTTCGGATCTGGAGACGAGGACTGGAACTCACTAAGGTAATTGTAACGGCAAACGTGTTATCTGCCCTGCTCTCCTGTCACTCTTGTTCCATAGCGTCTTTTAAATCTGCCCTCAAGGCCCATCTTTTCCTGTATGAACACCGTCGGAGCGACTGCATGGCTTACCTGTGCGTGCGTGCGTGTGTGTGTGTGTGTGTGTGTGTGTGTGTGTGTGTGTGTGTGTGTGTGTGTGTGTGCGTGTGTGTGTGTGTGTGTGTGTGGGGGGGGTGTGTGGGTGTGTTGTGTGGTGTGTGTTTGTGCTGTGTGTGCGGGTGTGTGTGTGGTGTGTGTGTGTGTGTGTGTGTGTGTGTGTGTGTCTGTGTGTGTGTGGGTGTTGGTTGTGTGTGTGTGGGTGTGTATGTTGTGTGTGTGTGTGTGTGTGTGTGTGTGTGTGTGTGTGTGTGTGTGTGTGGGTGGGTGTGTGTGGGTGTGCGTGCGTGTGTTGAAAGTGTTGAAAAATACATCGAATGAAGTATTGTAGTGTATTTGCTTATATAATCAGTAGGGTTTCTTTGTTCTCTTGGTTCTGAATGCTTTTTTTCACCCTCTTGTTTTGTACTGAGCGCAACGCGCTCACGTAAATAAGTTAACATGATGCTTAACTTCCAGAGAAACCACAGGGCTTACTACAGATTGAGAAAAGGGGGTGGGGGTGGGGGGGGGGGGGGGGGGGGGTATGGAGGTGGGGAAAGAAGGAGATTATACACTGCCACCACCAGAATGATCTCGTGCATTAAGATGGGCAGGGCTGAGAGCCATTTTAATCTTTCGGTAACTGTGAGGGACAAAGTCACAAGACAGTGTCCACAAACCACAACCCTTTTGAAGAGAAAGGAGAGCCGAAGCGGTATCGAACTTTAGGTCCTTCCCGTGCTTACCAGCCTGTTGCCTTAACGCTAGGCCAAACCGGCTCACAAACGCGCTGACTTGTTGTTGTTGTTGTTGTTGTTGTTGTTGAAGTGTTGCCTTACGTGCACAGAAACCGTAAGGCTCATTAGGGATTGAGAGCCCAGGACGGCCACCTCGACTTTCACACAGCTCCTGAGCTCTGATGCGCTCACGCTAGACGTAGGCGCTTTATAAATACACTGTTACATTGCATTACGTCACGTTACATTACGTCTTTATAAATACACTGTTACATTGCATTACGTCACGTTACATTACGTCTTTATAAATACACTGTTACATTGCATTACGTCACGTTACATTGCGTTTTATAAATACACTGTTACATTGCATTACGTCACGTTACATTACGTCTTTATAAATACACTGTTACATTGCATTACGTCACGTTACATTACGTCTTTATAAATACACTGTTACATTGCATTACGTCACGTTACATTACGTCTTTACGTCTTCTACTAGGCAAATACTGATGTGCAATACGTAAAACACTTACCACGAAAACTGGGTGTCTGGCATACGGCAAGAAGTCTGAAGCTGGTTTGACGCTTTTGACACTTTGGCATTTTGGAGCAGAACTAGACTGTGAAGAAGAAGAAAAATCGATGTCCCGTTCAAAGTGGTCGGCTGAATTCACAACAGTTCGGCTAGTTTGGCGGGGCAAAGGTATGATAGAAGATCAAATAGTATTGACAGGACGACCACATACACACAGCATACAACATGTATTTTGTAATTAGAGAGAGAGAGAGAGAGAGAGAGTGAGAGAGTGAGAGAGAGAGAGAGAGAGAGAGAGAGAGAGAGAGAGAGAGAGAGAGAGAGAGAGAGAGAGAGAGAGAGACGATACGCTAATTTATCGTGTGTGTGTGTGTGTGTGTGTGTGTGTGTGTG
>JABMCL010002880.1:147500-152500 GCA_018857735.1 Alviniconcha marisindica | reverse complement strand
GGGATATGTAAAAATGTGTATTAGGGCTTTTCAACGTAAACCTTCAATATGTGACAGGGACCAGAAACTTGTGTTATATAAATCTGAAACAAAACGAGGCCCACAGAATGAGAGGACTGTACCTCTGGTGGAGTTTATGTACCTTGTATTTACACGCATGCCAGGTGAGAGTTACCGTAGGCGACTCGGGTCTTTGTTGTTGTACTTGTGTTGCGATTTTCGGGGAGCGAATTAACTCCCTTGTTTGCTGATTGTGTTATAATTACAAAGTGAATATTTATTGGTGGGGTATGAAAGAAGAATATGTAATGTGTATTAATGTGAGGTCTTTTCAACATAAATCTTCAATATGTGACAGGGACCAGAAACATGTGTTATATAAAGTGTGTGTGTGTATATATATATGTATGTATATATCAGTTTGGGGTATGTTTATATTAAATATGTATATGGAAAGAGTAAGTAACTCGATGTTTTACGCCCAGTCAACCAGTACGGTTATATCACGTCGAAAATATAAAAATCATGATTTAAAAAAAAAAAAATTTTTACTTTAAAAAGCAACTGATAAAACATGCAGCTTGAAATGGTTTGCTGTTATGCAAATCATCCATACTTTCATGTTCATGATTATAGCCCGCTCAGTCATTATGCTACCTCCAACATACTTCACGACTGTGTCCACGAAGCATTACCGCGCGCGCGTTCACCAAATAATAATGACGGATTTTGTCATTGAATCCAAAAAGTGATATATGTTTGCATAATACCTGAACGTGCGTTATCGATGTGAGAACACCCATACCTCAGAGATAAACCATTACGTTGGTTCGTACGTCCTGTGTGTGAGTACACCCTTACTTCAGAGAGAAAACCTTACGTGGTTCGAAGTCCTGTGTGTGAGTACACCCATACCTCAGAGAGGAACCTTACGTGGTTCGTACTTCCTGTGTGTGAGTACACCCATATTTCAGAGAGGAACCTTACGTGGTTCGTACGTCCTGTGTGTGAGTACACCCATATTTTAGAGAGGAACCTTACGTGGTTCGTACGTCCTGTGTGTGAGTACACCCATACTTCAGAGAGGAACCTTACGTGGTTCGTACGTCCTGGGTGTGAGTGCACCCGTATTTCAGAGAGAAAAAGAGGAACCTTACGTGGTTCGTACGTCCTGTGTGTGAGTACACCCATATTTCAGAGAGGAACCTTACGTGGTTCGTACGTCCTGGGTGTGAGTACACCCATACTTCAGAGACGAAACTTTGTGTGGTTCGTACGTCCTGGTTCTGGGTGTGAGTGCACCCATACTTCAGAGAGAAAACCTTATATGGTTCGTACGTCGTGTGTGTGAGTGTACCCATATTTTAGAGAGGAGCCATTAGGTGGTTCGTACATCCTGAGAGAGGAACCATTACGTGGTTCGTACATCCTGTGTGTGAGTGCACCCATACCTCAGAGAGGAACCATTACGTGTTTCGTACATCTTGTGTGTGAATGCACCCATACGTCAGAGAGGAAACAATACGTGGTTCGTACACCCTGTGTGTGAGTGCACCCCTACGTCAGAGAGGAAACCGTATGTGTCGTTTCTGTCCTGTGGCTCAGGAGGACCATCCGAACCTGATCGTGTGTCAGAACAGCCGTACGGTCAAAACGCCTCCGAGTATCGGTTTCAACGTGGCCGTTCCAAACAGGGCATTCTATACTCAGAACGGGCGTCTACATCATCCGCCAGCCAATGAGCGTCTGCCTGTTGGACTGAAGTGGAAAGAAATGTCGTAGATAACAATGGGTGGTTACTCTCGAGTACTGTCAAGGTTGAGTAAGTCGACCTTCCCCTCGCTTTAAAGCCTCGCTGTGAAAGTTTGCGCATGCGCACTCGCGTCAGTCTCAGTCTGGGCAGTGGGGCGGGGCTTCGAGGGGCATAAATCATGACCAGAAAGCAAATGTCTGAAAGTAACGGCTGGCCGTGGCCAAGTTGAAGTGACCGATGTGTGTGAAACCGAACTGAACACAGCATTTCCCACGTCACTAGATAAGCCCCGCCCATTTGCCTTCAAAGTGTCCTCGCTTCAAAGCTTTTGAGTCTTCGAATAAGACAAAATTCACTTTCATCAACACAGTGGTTTAGCAGATAGAGAGCTGAGAGACGTCTGTGCCAAGCGTCGCATTCAAGCGGCGGTCTAATTTCCAGATATTTGTGATAAGGCAGCAGCGATGTGACCGTGTCATACTTTGAAGAGAACTGGTTTGCAGTTTCCCGGCCCGTTATTTACAGGCAGGCCTACCCTTTAACCCGACAGTTTTGGCTGCATCGTGTAGCAGCCAGTACGTTTAAGGCAGACCGATCCGACCGTATAAGGTCTTAACGGTCCTATACTCGCTGCCCATCTTAATGCAGGAATCATTCTGGTGGTGACAGTGTGGCGATAGGTAAATAATCTCCCTCTTCCCCCACCTCCGTACCCCCTTCCCCCCATTCTCCCCGTCCCTAATACGCCTTATGGTTTCTGTGGACGTTAAGCACAATGTTTACTTACTTACTCAACCAAACGGCTGAAACGGGTCGCGTATCAGAGCATTAAGCTTCCATTACAACTGGACCGTGACTTCTGCTAATACTTGCTGTTGGCAGTGTTGTTGTGGTTGCTATGGCCACACCGTAACGCTTTGATTCCAGCCCCGTTCATTAAAATGTATTGACAAAATGATACGTGAGTTGAAAGAAGTGTAAACAAATCATCCCACCAAACGATTCCTTGGCAACATCCGCGTAGGTTTTGAAAGGGTGCTTGGTTTTTAAGAGGAGCTTGACTGTTTTGGATTTGCATTAATGGTGGCGTGAGTGGGGTTGTTCGTGGCAATAATATTGATGCTTTCTAAAGGTTATCCTGTTCAAGAAAAAATTGATTTGAGAGACTCGGAGGGGTGAGAGAGAGACAGAGGGGGAGGGGAGAGAGAGACAGAGACAGAGACAGAAAGACAGAAAGAGACAAACATAGACAGACAGACAGACAGACAGACAGAAAGAGACAGAGAGACAGAGACAGACAGACAGACAGACAGACAGACAGACAGACAGAGAAGCAGAAACAGATAGGCAACGTGCTGTTTGCTTTAGTTGAAGAACATTTTAAGTTACGTTCTTAAACAGGTTATTAAAACCGCCAAGGCGATTGTGTGTGTGTGTGTGTGTGTGTGTGTGTGTGTGTGTGTGTGTGTGTGTGTGTGTGTGTGTGTGTGTCTCTCTCTCTCTCTCTCTCTCTCTCTCTCTCTCTCTCTCTCTCTCTCTCTCTCTCTCTCTCTCTCTCTCCCTCTCTCTCTCTTCTCTCTCTCTCTTCTCTCTCCTTCTTCCTGCGTGTGTGTGTGTGTGTGTGTGTGTGTGTGTGTGTGTGTGTGTGTGTGTGTGTGTGTGCGGAGGGGGTGCTTTATTAGTGTGTGCTTTTATGTAAGTGCACTATATTTTAAGGACATTCATCAATGTGTTTTGTGCCCGTATTACAATAGCAATATACTATGTGACTTACTAATTACATTTGCGCCATACAAATAACATTTGATTGATTGACGGATACGCACGGTATCACGAAGCGCTACCAGCCGAAAACACAAAAGGCGAATGGATCATGAAAATCAGTAATGAACAATTCTATCATGATGGACGAGCTCCCCAGTTCTGACATCAATCGGTTTTTGTTTGTTTGTTGGCTGCTGCTGTTCTTCGTTTTTCTTTAATTCTTTATTTGACATCCCTCTGTCTTTGTATTGGCGTGCCATATTCAGGGATTTACCGACTCAGTGGCACGTGCGCTGAATGGACAGGAACTGGATGAGGGTGTGGGGTCTTTGATGCAAAGCCTCCCCCCCCCCCCCCCCACACACACACACACACACACGCTCCCTCCCTCCCTCTCCCTCTCCGATATCGACTTGTGGAGAGAAACTCAATCTCAGCTGCCGTGCTGATTTAGCCTGTTGAGCTTGACCTAACCTTATTTCTGCACAGATAGGGTCAGTCAGTGACACATGCATCCGCGGGTTTGATTGGTTGAAGGGTTGTTGAGGGCTGGTTTGGCCAGTGCAACACGCTGCGGCCTTGTTTTCATTGCTGCGCTGTCTGCTCCTGTGCTGGGAGAGCTGCGGAAGGAGGAGAGGGAAGGAAACTAGAAGGGAATTCTTTTGCTCACGTGAACGCGCGCGCGCGGGGGCACACACACACACACACACACACACACACACACACACACACACACACACACACACACACACATGCATGCACGCGCACACACACACACACACACACACACACACGCACGCACGCACACGCACGCACGCGCGCACACACACACGCACGCGCACGCACGCGCACGCGCACGCACGCACACGCACGCACGCACAAACACGCGCACACGCACGCACAATCACGCGCACACACACGCACACATACACGCACGCAGGCACGCACGCAAGTACGCAAGCACGCACACGCGCATGCACGCACGCACGCATGCACACACACGCACACACACACAAACACACACACAGACACACACACACACACACACACACACACACACACACACACACACACAACACACACTAAGGAACCAGCATGTGCATGCCAGTCACATTACATAGCCTAACATGAAGGGCAGAGCAATCCACAGATGTGTTGGAGATGTGAGCGAATCAAACGACAACACAGAGTTCCAACGATTACTCCAACATAATGACTTTTGAGCCGCATTTCTTATCGGTGTAATCGCTCTATAGGATCTGAACTCAAACAAAAATTGCGTAAAAAATTTTGTTAATAATATTATATGAAGGCATTTCCGTCTTTTTACCCTCACTTAAGTCCATAGCGTTCATTTTAACATTCATTTCCGGTAGAACAAAAAGCGCTCTCATTGGTCCCTTTTTCATACGGGCCAGTTTAGCAGGCTATTACCTTGTCGGCGTTTGACGTGCGTGTCAAATAAAACGAGTGAGCTGTAGTT
>JABMCL010002880.1:130000-132500 GCA_018857735.1 Alviniconcha marisindica | reverse complement strand
TGCTTTGAGAGTCATGTGTGGGTGCGTGAGTGTGTGGATGTGGGTGTGGGTTGGTGTGGGTGTATGGGTGGAGTGGGCGTTATCGGCATCATTGGTTCGATAGTCATATTTGGGTGTGAGTGGGTGAATATGTGGGCGAGTGGATGTGGGTGGGGTGGGAGGGTGGGAGTGTGTGAATGTGTGGGCGTGTGGATGTGAATCTAGTGGGGTGTGGGGTGAGTCGGAGAACGTGTGGGCGTGTGGATGTGGGTGGGGTGGGGTGGGTATGAGTGTGTGAACGTGTGGGCGTGTGGATGTGGGTGGGGTGGGGTGGGTATGAGTGTGTGAACGTGTGGGCGTGTGGATGTGGGTGGGGTAGGGTGGGGTGAGTGGGTGAGTAGCTCAGGGTGGGGTTCATTGCAGCCTTGGTTTGATATTGATGTGTGGAGCCAGACTTGTGGGCATTAAAACCACCGGCAGAGGGCGGAGAGAGGCTGATAACTGTTGGCGTGCATCGATCCTACAGGGAGGGTATGATGTCGTTGAGGTCGTCTTTGACGATGGTGGTGGTAGTTGCCAGTAGAGAGTTAGACCTGCTTTTAAGATTCTAATAGTAACAACTCTTCTTCTTCTTCTTCTTCTTCTTCTTCTTCTTCTTCTTCTTCTTCTTCTTCTTCTTCTTCTTCTTCTTCTTCTTCTTCTTCTTCTTCTTCTTCTTCTTCTTCTTCTTCTTCTTCTTCTTCTTCTTCTTCTTCTTCTTCTATCATAGACACTATGAATGTCTTGATTAGTTGTAATAC
Organism: Alviniconcha marisindica; assembly: GCA_018857735.1. Classification (NCBI taxonomy): domain Eukaryota; kingdom Metazoa; phylum Mollusca; class Gastropoda; family Provannidae; genus Alviniconcha; species Alviniconcha marisindica. The sequence continues at coordinate 131,721 of JABMCL010002880.1, read as the reverse complement.
TGTAGCAACGGCGGTATGTCAGTCGGCCTTTGTGCTGACATCTTCATTGTTGAAAAAAAATCAGATTTAATCAATCAATTAATCTTTTTCTACTTCTATATTTCCTTCTTCTTCTGTTTCTTCTGCTTCTAATAAGTAATAACAGCATTCCAAGCGCCTTCTGAGACAGGAACCGTTGAAACCTGTTTTACTATAGAGATGGATGCTCATAGACTTAGAGACGAAATGTTTGGGACGGCTGGGGCGGAAAGAGGGAGGGGGGGGGGTGCGACTGGGGGGTGGGGGGGGGGGGGGGGGGGGCGGAATCGGACGGAGTATCCGGGAATAACCACGGTCCCAGAGTGCTCCATATAGGCTGTTCGAGGTGACAAAACACGCGGGATTCGAACTGCCCACCCGATTCGAGTGTAACAGTTGCTTTGGATTGAATTAGCAGGCCCCAACTTTATTCACTTCCAGCAGCATCCTTCGAGAGAGAGAGACCTTGTTTTGTTGTTTCTTTTTCTTTCCTCTTACGTCTGGCAAAATTACGTCAAAATAAAATGATACGTTAAAAAAGAAGAAAAAAAGAGAAGAAAATGTTGATGATGTATAACAAAAACAAAACAAACAAAAATCAAAACAAAAGCACCTTTATACCGCCCCCCCCCCTCCTATCTAATGAATGAAGTCAAGGCCCGGAGTCAAGAAAAGGATAGACAGAAGTACAGCCAGCAGACGAAGTGTTCAGACAGAGTACGATTTTTTTTTTAAAGGAAGCTACTTTGTGGATGCACTCGGTCACACATGTAGCATTAGTCTACGTTCAACTAATAACAGTCCGAGGATAGAACCTCCACACTTTGACCTTTGTACTAATCGAGTAGTCCTGCGCCTGATCAGAACTGCGACGTTCAGACGACTAACAGTGGTAACAAGTTCAGCTAGTCAGAACAGAAATCGATATCCCTGTACCGTCCCCTACACCTCCTAGTGTTAGTAATAAGTTCATTAGGTTCAGAACGGAAATCGATATTCCAGCACGCTTAACGCCAGTACTAGGTTCATCAAGTTCAGAACGGAATACATTAGGTTCAGAACAGAATTCATTAGGTTCAGAACGGAGTTCATTAGGTTCAGAACAGAGATCAATATCCCGGCCAGCACCGCCAGCTAACGTCCTAACGTCAGTAAAAAGGTTCATTAGGTTCAGATTGGAGATCGATGTCCCAGGAACGTCAGCAATAAGATCATTAGGTTCAGATTGGAGATCGATGTCCCAGGAACGTCAGCTACACCTCCTAACGTCAGTAACACGTTCATCAATTTCAGAACGGAGTTCATCAGGTTCAGAACGGAGAACAATATTCCAGCACCCTCATCTACACCTCCTAACGTCAGTAATACGTTCATTAGGTTCAAGATGGAGATCGATTTTCCAGCACCGCCACTTACACCTAACGTCAACAACAGGTCCTTTAGGTTTAGGACGGAGTTCATTAGGTTCAGAACGGAGATCAATATTCCAGCACTCTCACCTACACCTCCTAACGCCAGTAATACGTTCATTAGGTTCAGAACGGAGTTCATCAGGTTCAGAACGGAGATCAATATTCCAGCACTCGCACCTACACCTCCTAACGTCAGTAATAGGTTCATTAGGTTCAGAACGGAGTTCATCAGGTTCAGAACGGAGATCAATATTCCAGCACTCGCACCTACACCTCCTAACATCAGTAATA
>JABMCL010002880.1:120000-122500 GCA_018857735.1 Alviniconcha marisindica | reverse complement strand
AACATTTACAGACTGATTGACGGCTGGACGAGTTCGATGATCTGCGGCGAAATTGACAGCGCCGGATAATCAGCCGCAAAATGTGTGATAACCAGTCGTCCAATTTACAGCTAAGCTGACTGGGGTGCGTGCCCGACATTTGTTGCAAAAGTAAATAAATAAATAAATAAGCAGTGCTGTAAGTACACCACTTCGGTGAATGTATATAAAAAAGGAAAAAGAAAAACAACATTTAATGACAAACACAGATTCAAACTTGCTTCTTAAATTACTAGGTAACCTTGCCGAGGTCAACTGGGGTTACCCTATGAGGTTGACATGACGTTAAAATCTAATTACTAAGTGACCCTATCAGGGTCATTGTAGGGAGACCCTATGCGGCTGACATGACGTTAAAATCTAGTTACTAAGTGATCTTATCAGGGTCATTGTAGGGAGACCCTATGCGGCTGACATGACGTTAAAATCTAATTACTAAGTGACCCTATCTGGGTCATTGTAGGCTGACATTGACATGACGTTAAAATCTAATTACTAAATGACCCTATCTGGGTCATTGTAGGCTGACATTGATATGACGTTAAAATCTAATTACTAAATGACCCTACCTGGGTCATTGTAGGCTGAAATTGACATGACGTTAAAATATAATTACTAAATGACCCTATCTGGGTCATTGTAGGCTGACATTGATATGACGTTAAAATCTAATTACTAAATGACCCTACCTGGGTCATTGTAGGCTGACATTGACATGACGTTAAAATCTAATTACTAAATGACCCTATCTGGGTCATTGTAGGCTGACATTGACATGACGTTAAAATCTAATTACTAAGTGACTCTATCAGGGTCATTGTGGGGTGACCCTGTGCGGTTGACATGACGTTAAAATCTAATTACTAAGTAACTCTTCCAAGGCCATCGTGGGTCACCGTTACGGCTGTGAGGACGTTAAAAATCTCAATAACTAAGGGTCGTCCTGAGAAACACTGTGCGGTTGTCAGGACGTTAAAATCCAATAACTAACTAAATACCCTTGCCGGAGTCGTCCTGAGGTGATTATATGTGGTTGTCAGGACATTAAACTCTAATGACTAAGTAAACTACCGGAGTCGTCCTCAGGTGACCACGTGTGGTTGTTAGGACATTAAAATCTAATAACTGAGTAACGTATAACCCTACCAGATAATTTGTAGTACTACTGCTACCGGTTCTGGTTCCTCGCAGGAGTCGTTTGAAAGGGTGTCTTAGCAAATCAGAAACCTGAAGTTTAACCCCTTCACTGCCACGATGTCACTTGAAAACGACCAACAAGAGAGAGAAATTTGAAGCCCTTATGCCTTTTTGTCTTGTTTCGCACTGGCATGTGGAAGAAGAAAAAAAACGTATAGTACTGAAAGTAGATGTGTCATAGGACCAGAAAATATACAGTTTGCAGGTCCGCCCGTGCATCCTTTAGCCCGGAAATTTTACAGGCCGGGGCAGTGAAGGGGTTAAAGACATCTGCTACACTTGGAGGTGTACAAAATAGCGGAACTGAGGCAGGATGTCACACAACATCACATACGTCATCGGGAAAAGCTCTGCGAATGACGTCATACAACGTCATCAGACCAGTGACAGGGTTAAGCCTGGGGGGGGGGGGGGGGGGGGGGGGCAGGGGGGGGTTCTTCTTCCGTATGGTGTGTGTCCAAGTTTCTCTCGGAAGTCGGAAGACTCTTATACTTTTAGTGCGTGCTGCACTGTCTTGGTGTTTCCATTCGCCCTCCGAACTCTGACATGGACCGCAGTATTTTGAGCGTGCGTATGTGATCTTTTTGTATGTAGATTCTCTCGAGGGACCTCGTTTTGTCGTCTCATACGAAGGAGTTTGATAGTCTGGACAAAATTTCGCTCCAGGGAACTATCTGGGCGGGCGAAGAGCCTAGCACGTAACAGCCACCGATCTTTGTGGTGACCACGCTCCATCGTGCTTAACTTTGCTCTGGAGAGTCTGTCTGTTTCTGTCTCTGTCTGTGTGTCTCTGTTTGTCTGTCTGTTTCTGTCTCCGTCTCTGTCTCCGTCTGTCTCTTCTCTCTCTGTCTCTCTGTCTCTGTCTCTCTGTCTCTCTGTCTGTCTGTCTGTCTGTCTGTCTGTCTGTCTGTCTGTCTGTCTCTCTCTCTCTCCTCTCTCTCTCTCTCTCTCTCTCTCTCTCTCTCTCTCTCTCTCTCTCTCTCTCTCTCTCTCTCTCTCTCTTTGTCTGTCTGTCTCTGTCTGTCTTTCTGTCTCTGTCTCTGTCTCTGTCTCTCTCTGTCTCTGTCTCTGTCTCTCTCTGTCTCTTTGTTTCTGTCTGTCTGTCTGTCTTGTCTGTCTGTCTGTCTGTCTGTCTGTCTGTCTGTCTGTCTGTCTGTCTGTCTCTCTCTCTCTCTCTCTCTCTCTCTCTCTCTCTCTCTCTCTCTCTCTCTCTCTCTCTCTCTCTCTCTCTCTCTCTCTCTCTCTCTCTGTTCCAGACTTTGTG
>JABMCL010002880.1:105000-110000 GCA_018857735.1 Alviniconcha marisindica | reverse complement strand
TGTACTGTGAGCGGAATCTTAACTTTTATTTTTCGAAATGATTTACTGCGAAGTCCCAAAAAAAACTGCTACACTGCCACTTTTTAGTTACCAGTAGCCCCCATTTGAAACATTTGTCAAAACCGAAAAAGGCCACCCCCAAAAACTGCCCCGGGGGGTTTCGGGCCCCAGCGCGGAAAAAGTGGACTGTCTCCCAATGAAAATTTTTTTCAGTCCCAAAATGGGGCTCTGTCCCTTTTTGGCTGTACGTCCTTTGTGCGGAGGGTTGGGAAAAATCCCAAACATTTGCAGAAAAATGGGGGATCATGGTTTGGACGTGGGAAAATACTGCACACAAAATGGGAAAAGGGTTTTGGGCCTTGGTTGCTAGTTGTTTTATGTACGGGAAAACGAGTCTCTTTTTGCGTGTGTGTGTGTTTTTGTGTGGTGTGTGGTGTGTGTCCCGTGCGTGCGTGCGTGCGTGCTTTCCCTGCGTCGGCGTGGGGTGCGTCCCGTGCGTGTGTGTGTGTGTGTGTGGGTGTGTGTTTGTGTGTGTGTGTGTGTGGGGTTTGGGGTGCGTGTGTTTCGGTGTGTGTGTGTGTTGCCCTCTTTTTGTTTTTGTGGGTGTGGGGTGTGTTTGTGTGGTGTGTGTTGTGTGTGGTGTGGGGGTGTGGGGTCCCGTTTTTTGTGTGTGGGTGGGTGTGTGTGTGTGTTTGTGTTGTTGTGGTGTGTTTCTCTGTGTTTTGTGTGGGGGATCTGTGTGGGTGTGTTTTGGGGTTTTTGTGGGGTGTGTGTGTGTGTGTGTGTGTGGGGGTGGGGGTGTGTGTGTGGGGTGAGTGGTGTGGTGGTGTGTGTGTGGGGTGTGTGGTGTGGGGTGTGGTGTTGTGTTGGGGGTGTGTGGTGTGTGTGTGTGTTGGGGTTTTTTTTTTTGGTGTGTGTGTTGGTGTTTTGTGTGGGGTGTTTTTTGTGTGTGCATGCGGGGTATCTTTGCGGGGAAATGTAAAGGCCCTGTGTGTCCGCCCCCAAAAGGGGGGGCTAACTTTGCACCCAAATAAAAAAAATTTGGCCCTTTTTATTTGTTTTTCGGGTGGTACCACCCCGGTTTTGGTCCCCCGGCCGGGGAAAGGTTTGGTAAAAATTTGTTTTTTGGACGGGGGAGGGGCTGGCCCAAGTTTTTGTGTTTTGTTTGTGTGGGGTGTGTGTGTTTTGGGGTGTGTGTTTTTGTGTGTGTTTTGTGTGGGTGTGGGGGTGTTGTTTTTTTGGGGGTGACCCTATGATTTTGGGGTAGGGTTTTTGTGTGTGTGTATGTGTTGTGTGTTGGTGTGTGTGTGTGTGTGGTGTGGTGTATGGTGGGGTTTTGTGTGTGTGTGTGTGTGTGTGGTGGTGGGGTGGTGTGTGTGTGTGTGTGGTGTCTGTGGTGTGGTTTTTTTTTGTGTGGGTGTGCGTTTTTGTTGGTGTGTGTGTGTGTGTGTGTGGTTTGTGTTGTGTGGGGTGTGTTTTGTGCGTGCGTGTGCGCATGCGTGTATGCGTGCGTGCATGTGTGTGTGTTTTTGTATGTGTGCGTGCGTGCGTGCGTGCTTGCGGGTGCAAAATTGTTAGTTGTCCGTGGGGGTGCGTTGTGCGTGCGGTGTGTTGTATGTGTTTGTTGGTTTTTTTTTTGTTTTATTTTTCTTTGGCGTTTTTTTTTTTGCTTTTTTTTTGTTGTTGTTTTGTTGTTGTTTTTGGTGTTTTTGTTGTTTTGTTGTTGTTTTTTGTTGTTGTTTTTGTTGTGTTGTTTACCCGTTCACAAATCATGCTATGTACGACGGCCCCTCCCCCTTTTTCTGCTTCCGTTTTTTAATCAAAAACGATTCATTTCTTCAATACTTTGCAATTCTTTCTACTCCACTGTCTTAATTCTTACCATTCAGAATTCCTGAACAGAACCTCTCTGGTCGAAAAATCGTTTCCCTTCTGAATGAAATGTTTGTCGGCTACTTTTAGCGAATACAAAACCCAGTGCTTGTTAGCTGAGCCGAATGACGCCGTAATGGGTTTCCTTCTGCAGCTAATTGAACGTCAGAACTGAAATTAATGGTCCGTACCAGTTCTTTTCACTGTTCAATATCAGTGGGACAGAGTACTGTCTGAACAAACTCAAATCGTTACTAAGCGATACTTCTTTGTTTCACTTCTTTATTTGTTTTCATCCCCCCCCTCCCCCAACCCCATCCCTCCACACACACTTGCTTTTGTTGTGTTGTTGTTTTTGTTGTTGTTGTTGTTGTTGTTTTTTTTTGTTTTTGTTGTTTTTGTTGTTGTTGTTGTTGGGTTTTTTTTTGGTGGGTTGGTTTTTTTGGTTTTTTTGTACTTGCTCCTGTGTTTTGTAGTTGTTCTTTGTTGTTGTGTTGTCGGTTTGGGGGCCCAAACCCCCCCCCCCCCCCCCCCCCCCACCACACAACCCCACCACACCCCAAAACCACACCCCACACACACACACACACCAAAACACACACACACACACACACACACACAACACACACAACACACACCACCCACACACACACACACACACACCACACACACCACACAAAAACCCTTTTTTTTTTTTGGGCTGTGCTTGTTTTTTGTTGTTGCTTTGTTGTATTTGTTTTTATTTTTGTTTCCATGCGAGGGTTTTTTTTCATTTTTCTTTTTATTTTTTGAAGACAGGTTTTTGGTTACATTGAAAAAAAAGCAAAGATTAACCTTAATGTTACTAGACAAATGCTGAACTAAACCTCGTGCACATGAAGCTCTGTTCATCTATTTATGCCCTCAAAATACAAATAAAAAGTATAAACAAACACGAGGGAGACAGACAGACAGACAGACGGCACAGAGTAACAAACACAAACAGAGACTGGCAGAACCGACCAGACAGACAAAGACAGACAGACAGACAGTCAAATAGACAGACAGACAGACAGCACAGAGTAACAGACACAGAGACTGACAGAGCCGTATAGACAGACACAGACAGGCAGATAGGCAGGCAGAGACAGGCAGACAAATAGACAGGCACAGACAGACAGACAGACAGACAGACAGAGGGCACAGAGTAACAGACACAGAGACTGACAGAGTCGTACCGACAGACAGACAACAGTAAAAGACACAGAGACGGGCAGATGATGAGGCCAAATAAAGACACAGAGACTGACAGAGCCGTCCAGGCAGTAAAAGGCAACAGAAAACGACAGAGGCGCAATGGGAAATAAAGACACAGAGACTGACAGAGCCGTGCCAGGGCAGTAAAAGACACAGAGACGACAGAGGCGAGGCCAGTAAAGACACAGAGACTGACAGAGGGCCGTGCAGGCCAGTAAAAGACACGTAGAGACGGACAGACAGACAGACGGCACAAAGTAACAGACACAGAGACTGACAGAGCCGTACAGACAGACAGAGACAGTCAAATAGACAGGCAGAGACAGACAGACAGACGGCACAGAGTAACAGACACAGAGACAGACAGACAGACAGACGGCACAGAGTAACAGACACAGACACAGACTGACAGAGCCGACCAGACAAAGACAGCCAGTCAAATAGACAGTCAGAGACAGACAGTGACAGAAGCAGAGAGCACCACCATCATACAACAGAAACACGCATTTCTAGCACAGTTACAAATCCATAAAAGCAGCGATTTTTATGTACAGGCTGGCTTCCTTCTATGTCGTCTCGTACACTTCCTGGAAACGGCAATGCGAAAAAACTGCGTTTTTCTGCAGTAGTTCTCACCAAGGCGTTCTTCTTGAGAACCAGCAAACAAGGAAGTGAATTAGCACTGGAAAGACTTCACGTAAACACAACGACAAAGATCTGAGTCGTCTACGGTATAGTAACTCTCACCTGGCATGCGAGTAAATAGAAGGCGCATAAACTCCACGAGAGGTACATCCTGTTCTTTTAAGTCTCCGTACGTTTGTGGCCTTTTCTCTGACCGCTGGAAGCTAGACAGACAGAGACAGGCAGACGACACGAAGAATATACAAGAAATATACAAACAGAGACTATACTGACAGAGACAAGACTGACAGACAGAGACAAAGTCAGATAGGCAGAGACAGACAGACGACACAGAACAATATACAGGCAGAGACTGACAGAGACAGCCAGAGAGACAGACAGACATACAGACAGACAGACAGGCAGAGACAGAGAGACGACACAGAGAAACATACAAGCAGAGACTAACAGAGACAGCCAGACAGACAGACAGACATACAGTCAGACAGGCAGAGACAGACGTACGACACAGAGAAACATGCAGCCAGAGACAGCCAGAGAGAAATACAGACAGAGACATAGAGTCAGATAGACAGGCAGAGATAGACAGACGACACAGAAAAACATACAGGCAGAAACTGACAGAGAGAGACACAGACAGAGGCAATGAGACAGTCAGATACACACACACACACACACACACACACACACACACACACACACACACACACACACACACACACACACACACACACACACACACACACACACACACACACACACACACACACACACACACACTAAAAAAATGTTTATTTTACAAAGAATGTATTTCAAGTTCAGTCAAAAACCTAACAACTAGTCCTTTCTAGGCTATTAATGAATAAAAAATAAAATTACTGGGCATCATTTGTATGTATATAATTATCAATGAATAAGTGAATTTGCCTGCAAGAAGTTTTTATACATGGAGCATAAGAACCTCCACACAAAGCTGTATGACAGGCAGGCAGGCAAAGACAGAGAGATGAGATCCAAACACATAAAAGGTTCAAAAGAACGCTTATTATTAGGACACAAACACACAATAGAACGCATATTTATTAGGACACAAACACACAATCTGCAAATTTCCGGGGCAATCCCCTTTGTCAAGCTACAAAACGACACCTAAACGATGAAAAACGATTTTTAAATGAGATGAGAAGCGAAATGACTTCTTTTTTGGTTGAGCTATGTTGCTTTCCTGTCCAGTGCTTGGAAGAATG
>JABMCL010002880.1:95000-97500 GCA_018857735.1 Alviniconcha marisindica | reverse complement strand
CGTTCATTAGCCTTCCCCATCACCGTCTAGCCACCACTGGGCCTCAGTCTAACCGTTGTGAAATGTGTCAAAGTTTCTCTCATTGATGGTTCATGTGCCCCATGTTCTCTCATTGATGTTTCATGTGCCCCATTGCGTCAGTCTAACCTTTGTGAAATGTGTCAAAGTTTCTCTCATTGATGGTTCATGTGCCCCATGTTCTTTCATTGATGTTTCATGTGCCCCATTGCGTCAGTTTAACCGTTGTGAAATGTGTCAAAGTTTCTCTCATTGATGTTTCATGTACCCCATTGCGTCAGTCTAAACGTTGTGAAATTTGTCGAAGTTTCTCTGATTGATGTTTCATGTGCCCCATGTTCTCTCACTGATGTTTCATGTGCCCCATTGCGTCAGTCTAACCTTTGTGAAATGTGTCAAAGTTTCTCTGATTGATGTTTCATGTGCCCCATGTTCTCTCACTGATGTTTCATGTGCCCCATTGCGTCAGTCTAACCTTTGTGAAATGTGTCAAAGTTTCTCTCATTGATGTTTCATGTGCCCCATGTTCTCTCATTGATGTTTCATGTACCCCATTGCGTCAGTCTAACCTTTGTGAAATGTGTCAAAGTTTCTCTCATTGATGTTTCATGTACCCGATTGCGTCAGTCTAAACGTTGTGAAATTTGTCGAAGTTTCTCTGATTGATGTTTCATGTGCCCCATGTTCTCTCACTGATGTTTCATGTGCCCCATTGCGTCAGTCTAACCTTTGTGAAATGTGTCAAAGTTTCTCTGATTGATGTTTCATGTGCCCCATGTTCTCTGCTTGATGCTTCATGTGCCCCATTGCGTCAGTCTAACCTTTGTGAAATGTGTCAAAGTTTCTCTCATTGATGTTTCATGTGCCCCATGTTCTCTCACTGATGTTTCATGTGCCCCACTGCGTCAGTCTAACCTTTGTGAAATGTGTCAAAGTTTCTCTCATTATGTTTCATGTGCCCCATGTTCTCTCACTGATGTTTCATGTACCCCATTGCGTCAGTCTAACCTTTGTGAAATGTGTCAAAGTTTCTCTCATTGATGTTTCATGTGCCCCATGTTCTCTCACTGATGTTTCATGTGCCCCATGTTCTCTCACTGATGTTTCATGTGCCCCATTGCGTCAGTCTAACCTTTGTGAAATGTGTCAAAGTTTCTCTCATTGATGTTTCATGTGCCCCACGTTCTCTGCTTGATGTTTCATGTGCCCCATGTTCTCTGCTTGATGCTTCATGTGCCCCACGTTCTCTGCTTGATGCTTCATGTGCCCCACTGCGCCTAACCGTTGTGAAATTTGTCGAAGTTTCTCTCATTGATGTGTTGATGTTTTATGTACCCCATTACGTCTAACCGTTGTGAAATTTGTCAAAGGTTCTCTCATTATTATTTCATGTACCCCATTGTGTTTAACCGTTGTGAAATTTGTCAACGGTTCTCTCATTATTTTTCCATGCACCCCATTGTGTTTAACCGTTGCGAAATTTGTCAAAGGTTCTCTCATTGTTATTTCATGTACCCCATTGTGTTTAACCGTTGCGAAATTCGTCAAAGGTTCTCTCACTGATGTTTGATGTGCCCAGTTGCGTCTAACCGTTGTGAATTTCTTTTGAAGGTTCTCTCACTGATGTTTCATGTACCCCACTGGGATTTCTGAAATAAATTCTTGGCTTGAAAATACACTGACGACTCGACTCGACTCTTCATTCTGTCGACTACAGCATGTCGACGAACACTCGCTGGCTGCCCATCCTCGAAGCAGAGGAAAATAATAAAGCATCGTACGTCATTTAGAGGAAGTCCTTGCCGCGAACTCTCTCGTTCAGCGACGCTCCTCGAAATTGTAGCAGAACTGATACACAACAGCATAGATAGCCAACACCTTATGTTGAATACATTATCTTTCGCCCTCCATGTGTGAGAAACCACACCAGAGTTACTAATGTTACTGATAAGCAACACAAATTAATACCCGGCATGTTGACCCAATACGTGTGTGCTTTCTCAACGGGTTTTACAGAACCAACCAAAAAACAGTTATCCAAGCTCGACGACCTTCTGTGTCGGCGCACTCTCAGTTCTCCCTCACGTGGAGCGTCTTCAGCTTCCATCAGCTGATCTCCAGTCAATCTATAATTGCTTCTGACTGGCCGGTTACAGAGCGCAAACTGTTAACATGGTTTTGATTGGCAAACGCAATTTTGTTTATCCCGAGGTCTGCTCGGCCTTTCCGAAACACAAGCTGAGCTTGAGAAAACAGCTTCTTGTGCGCTTCCCTGCACGAAAACGTCACGTCTCTGCTAACACTGCACTTTCACAGACCGCTGATGGTCACACTCTGGTTAGACACAAGCGGTAGCTTAGTATAATTATAGGCACACAGGCTAATTACCAACACGAAATTGTATTTATTGTCACTGTTGATTGTTGGTCGCTTTTATATAACGCTGTTCTCCGCTCTCGAGTAGACACACTGCGCTCGCATG
>JABMCL010002880.1:77500-87500 GCA_018857735.1 Alviniconcha marisindica | reverse complement strand
GACGGACAAGACGCCACGGTAATACCATACAGACTCAAACTATCCAATCAACATACACTGGACTCGAAAGACACTATAACCACAAACAGATAAGTAGCCTGCATTTCATTTTTCATGGTTTAACTGTTGTTTAAGTGTTGTTCTGTCGCTTGAAAAAGGAGTAAACCCAGAAGATTCACAAACTGTGTGGTGCCATATTAAATAAGCGTTCTTTTAAACTTTTCCCGTGTTTGGATTTTGTTTTAGTCATACTTGTTTCAATTTTTTTTTTGTGTGTGTGTGTGTGTGTGTGTTTTTAATCGAATTAATGCACTCTGGGTGCACTTTCTATTGGAATCAGAAAGCCAGAGTGACATGCAATTTTCACTACAACGATGCATCCGCTTTTATATTGTGCTTATCTATGGAGCGAAAAACTAAAACAAACCCCAAAACAAATCACAAAAATAAAACGAAACGAAAAACCCCACGAAAGATCAGTGGTCCTCTCTCATGTCGTTTGATTAAATAATTAATTTTCCCTCCCTTGCATGTCACTGCAGTGCCCTCCTTTCCGTCCAACACCCCCCCTCCGCCCCCCAAGTCCCCCATCCCTCCCTTAACAGCCCCCACCCATCCCCACGTCCCCAGAGAATAAAAATAAAATCTGCATGGAATTTGTTTCTCTCACAGTTGCTTGTTCACAGTTTGCGGGTAGCTCGTGCTTAATCTGGTGCGATTTGACAAGGGATGTAATTAAACATTACACTTTTGGCGTTGCTTCTCTCCATCGTTGTGCGCGTAATTTATTTTGTTACGGCACTTCGGGCTCAGGGAGCATTTTTTTCTTTCTTTTTCTTCTCTTTTTTTCTTTCTTTTCTTTTTTCTTCTCTCTCTCTCTCTCTCTCTCTCTCTCTCTCTCTCTCTCTCTCTCTCTCTCTCTCTCTCTCTCTCTCTCTCTCTCTCTCTCTCTCTCTCTCTCTCTCTCTCTCTCTTCTTCAGTGGCTGTGATGCAAAGGGACAATGACCTTTGAAATTGCACACTTTTTTGCATAATGTATATCAACAGGGTGAGGAAGAGCAAATACGGCATGAAATAAATATTGCTATTGATTTCTACCCCCTAATCCCCCCCTTCCGGCTACCGCAACCCCCCCCCCCCCCCCCCGGCCCCCCGCCCCGCCCCCACCACCACTACACACACACACACACACACTCTCCGTCCTTTTCCTCCCCTCCCCACTGGGTGCCTCTGGTAATAAATAACGGCAAGAGACACTACGACGGCTGCATTGAAAATTGAATGTTAGCAAGTAAAGTGATTTTGTTTTTTCCTCTCTTTTTTTTCTTCTATTTTTTTTTTTCTATTTTTTTTTCTTTTTTTTATTCTTTTCTTTTTTTCTGTCTCAACTGTTAGGAAGCGAGGTGAAATTTTATTACCCCTCTCTCTCTCTCTCTCTCTCTCTCTCTCTCTCTCTCTCTCTCTCTCTCTCTCTCTCTCTCTCTCTCTCTCTCTCTCTCTCTCTCTCTCTCTCTCTCTCTCTCTTCAGTCTCACACATAGAGAAGCAAGATAACCATTTATAATCAGATTAATACCACTGTGATTCTTTCATCCGCTTCACCTCCCCCCCCCCCCCCCCCCCCCCCCTTTTTTTTTCTTTTCTTTCTTTCTTCTTTTCTTTTGTTCTTTTCTTCTCTTTTTCTTCTTCTTTTTAATTCTTTATCCCCATTTACCTGCATGACGTAATATGACGTCATACACACATTTGTCCTTCTGATGCACCTTCATGTCGCAAAACATTCTCAACGTGAATGTTGGAGGCTGTAGCTTCAAAGACTGATAGCATTTCTTCTTCTTTTTTTGAAGTCACAGCAGGTGTCACATGGTGATAGTATAAAATGAATCTGTGTTGTTCTTCTTGTTGCTTCTAGACACGAGGCACTAGAATGCCGATACTGTAACCTGTTCTTCGATGTTGCATGTAATACTAATAGCATGTGTGTAGAGCTCAAATCTCGTTCTTGGGGGAAGGAGGGACGGAGTGGAATATAGGGAAGTAGACAGGCTCCAATGATTTAGCTTGAGGTTGTTGTTGCTGTTTTGTTGTTGCTGTTTTTAATGAGCTCGTTCAACAATAATCTGTTGTTTCCTTGCTATTGCCTTCCTTGCTATTGTCTTCAGCTTGAGGTTGTTGTTGCTGTTGTTGTTGTTGTTGTTGTTTTTAATGAGCTCGTTCAACAATAATCTGTTGTTTCCTTGCTCTTGTCTTCCTTGCTATTGTCTTCAGCTTGAGGTTGTTGTTGCTGTTGTTGTTTTTAATGAGCTCGTTCAACAATAATCTGTTGTTTCCTTGCTATTGTCTTCCGCTTGAGGTTGTTGTTGCTGTTGTTGTTGTTGTTGTTGTTTTTAATGAGTTCGTTCAACAATAATCTGTTGTTTCCTTGCTATTGTCTTCCTTGCTATTGTCTTCAGCTTGAGGTTGTTGTTGCTGTTGTTTTTTTGTGTTTTTTTTTTAAAGAGCTCGTTCAACAATAATCTGTTGTTTCCCTGCTATTGTCTTCCTTGCTATTGCCTTCAGCTTGAGGTTGTTGTTGCTGTTGTTGTTGTTGTTGTTTTTAATGAGCTCGTTCAACAATAATCTGTTGTTTCCTTGCTATTGTCTTCCTTGCTATTGTCTTCAGCTTGAGGTTGTTGTTGCTTTTTGTTGTTTTTAATGAGCTCGTTCAACAATAATCTGTTGTTTCCTTGCTATTGTCTTCCGCTTGAGGTTGTTGTTGCTGTTGTTGTTGTTGTTGTTGTTTTTAATGAGCTCGTTCAACAATAATCTGTTGTTTCCTTGCTATTGTCTTCCTTGCTATTGTCTTCAGCTTGAGGTTGTTGTTGCTGTTTTGTTTTGTTTTTGTTTTTAATGAGCTCGTTCAACAATAATCTGTTGTTTCCTTGCTATTGTCTTCCTTGCTATTGCCTTCAGCTTGAGGTTGCTTTTGTTGTTGTTGTTGTTGTTGTTGTTGTTGTTGTTGTTTTTAATGAGCTCGTTCAACAATAATCTGTTGTTTCCTTGCTATTGTCTTCAGCTTGAGGTTGTTGTTGCTGTGTTTTTTTTTAATGAGCTCGTTCAACAATAATCTGTTGTTTCCTTGCTATTGTCTTCCTTGCTATTGCCTTCAGCTTGAGGTTGTTGTTGTTGTTGTTGTTGTTGTTGTTTTTAATGAGCTCGTTCAACAATAATCTGTTGTTTCCTTGCTATTGTCTTCCTTGCTATTGTCTTCAGCTTGAGGTTGTTGTTGCTGTTGTTGTTGTTGTTGTTGTTGTTTTTAATGAGCTCGTTCAACAATAATCTGTTGTTTCCTTGCTATTGTCTTCCTTGCTATTGTCTTCAGCTTGAGGTTGCTTTTGTTGTTGTTGTTGTTGTTGTTTTTGTTTTTTTAATGAGCTCGTTCAACAATAATCTGTTGTTTCCTTGCTATTGTCTTCCTTGCTAAATTGGTCTTCAAAACTGTTGTTTCCTGTTTTTTTGTTGATTGCTTTTGTTGTTGTTGTTGTTGTTGTTTTTAATCGTTGCCTGTATGTTTTTCATTGCTTCATTATTTCTTTGTTTTTTTTTTTTTTTGTTTCCTTGCTATTTTCTTCCTTGCTATTGTCTTCAGCTTGAGGTTGTTGTTGCTGTTGTTGTTGTTTTTAATGAGCTCGTTCAACAATAATCTGTTGTTTCCTTGCTATTGTCTTCCTTGCTATTGTCTTCAGCTTGAGGTTGTTGTTGCTGTGTTGTTGTTGTTGTTGTTGTTGTTTTTGTTGTTGTTTTTAATGAGCTCGTTCAACAATAATCTGTTGCCTTGCTATTGTCTTCCTTGCTATTGCTTCAGCTTGAGGTTGTTGTTGCTGTTGTTGTTGTTTTTGTTTTTAATGAGCTCGTTCAACAATAATCTGTTGTTTCCTTGCTATTGCCTTCCTTGCTATTGTCTTCAGCTTGAGGTTGCTGTTGCTGTTGTTGTTTTTAATGAGCTCGTTCAACAAAAATCTGTTGTTTCCTTGCTATTGTCTTCTCCGGTGGTGACAGGTTTACGGACACACAGAGGCAATCAGACCGATACATCACGCAGACAGACAGGCAAACACGCGTTATATGCACACACGCGCGCGCAGACACGCGCGCACACACACACACACACACACACACACACACACACACACACACACACACACACACACACACACACACACACACACACACACACACACACACACACAACACACACACACACACACACATCCCTTCTAAATCACCAATCACCTCAACTCTTCCATCGCCCTAAAAATCAAACTCCATGATTGCATGTTGTAGACCGTGGCCTTTTTTTGCAGCAGCACCACCACCACCAGCTGCACCACCACCACCACCACCACCACCAGCAGCAGCGGCAGGGCCCCATCGTGAAGAAGCGGCAATATAGCTGTCGGAGGAGAAAGCTGGGTTCCTATTTAAGAGCCTCTTAACCAGTTGCAGCTTCTCTCCGGGAGCCATCGACCGTCTCTGGAACCAACACGGCAGACAGGCGGGCTGGTTAGGCACTCGCCAGTGCCGGAGATGTGCCGTTTCATATCCTGATGAATAAAACTCCTTCCGGTCCTTTAAAAAATGGTGTGTGTGTGTGTGTGTGTGTGTGTGTGTGTGTGTGTGTGTGTGTGTGTGTGTTGTTTTTTGCTCTCTCTCTCTCTCTCTCTCTCTCTCTCTCTCTCTCTCTCTCTCTCTCTCTCTCTCTCTCTCTCTCTCTCTCTCTCTCTCAAAATATTTCACTATGAATGTCTTGGTTATTAGTAGTACTGTAGCAACGGCAGATAAGTGAGTCGGCCTTTGTGCTAATATCTTCACCGTTGGGAAATAAAGTTTAATCAATCAATCAATCAATCAATCAATCAATCAATCAGTCAGTCCCCTCTCTCTCTCTCTCTCTCTCTCTCTCTCTCTCTCTCTCTCTCTCTCTCTCTCTCTCTCTCTCTTCCTAGACCTGAAAAAGGCCTTTGACCTTGTGGATCACAATATCATGATGTACAAGCTTGGATGCTACCTTCAGAATTCAAGTTTTCTATCGTTTTTCAAATCGTATCTTGAAGGCAGAACGCAAAGTGTTTTCCTCCATGGCTCATATTCTTCTGAAGGCTCTGTAAAGTTTGGAGTACCACAAGGATCTTTCCTAGGGCCTATTCTGTTTAGTATTTTTATCAATGACCTACCATTGCATGTAGCGAATATTTATGTTGCTTGTGACACAACACTCCACACATCCGGAAAAGATATTATGCAGGTAGAACACACCTTACAGGAAAGCTTAGACCAGGTCTCATGTTGGTGCGACAATAATTCTATGGTCATCAATCCAAAGAAAACCCACTCTATGACAATCGTTACAAGGCAGAAGCATCAGCTGTTACCTTTATCGCTTGATCTGTTACTACATGGAGTGAAATTGAACAAGTGGCAGAACACCGACTTTTAGGAATAATTATAGACAACAAACTTCGGTGGGATACACATACTGACACACTGTGCAAAACACTCTCTAGGCGTGCCTTCCTTCTATTTAAACTAAAGTACATTATTGACACTGATACTTTAAAGCTTTTCTCCAATGCCTACGTTAAATCCCACATTGACTACGCATCCGTAGTGTGGGGCGGCTGTAGTGATGCTCTCAAAAAACGATTATATTCTCTACTAAGAAGATCCGGAAAGCTAATCCTTCCAGATAAAAATCTAACCACTGACCAGAAACTGAATAAGATAAGAATATTGAACCTTCACAAACAACTGGACTACAGCAAGGGTGTTTTTATGTATAGGGAACTTACCAACAGTGCGCCAGTGTACATATCTAGCTTGTACAAAGCTCCCCACTCTAGCTCCAGAAACAACTACCTTCAGTTACCAAAGCCAAGAATAGATTTATTCAAAACAAGCATGGCCTTTTCTGGTGCCCTGTTTTGGAATAGTCTTCCAGTGCACCTCAGATCATGTCACTCACTCAGCTCCTTCAAGAGAAACCTCCGTGAGCACCTTAACACAACCGTATAAACAGCTTATACCCCCCCCCCCCCCCCACCCCCAACCCCCTCATTTTACTCTGTAGACCAGTGCTTGCATACAGATGCCGGTATCATCGTTTATCACATCGCTGAAAAGTGATTTACTGTTGCTACCGCGTTGTGTGTGTGTGTGTGTGTGTGTGTGTGTGTGTGTGTGTGTGTGTGTGTGTGTGTGTGTTGTGTGTGTGTGTGTGTATGTGTGTGTATATATATATCTGTGTGTGAGTGAATGCAGCATTGCGTATTGTGATTTATGATCTGATCTACTTTTCTTTTTCTTTTTCTTCAATCAAGGTGTGGAAGAAATGAACCAGTTTTTACATGTTTTTCGTGAAAGACTAATTGAGATTAGCGATAGATTTACTGTTTACAGGACATTTTGCACCATTCATGCTACGAAAAAGTAACTGATGATGAATATTGATAGGCATTTGAAATTCACAATGACAAGGTTTCGACTGGGTATTTGGATATTTTTGTCCCTCATTACCGATACAAAAGACAAACTATTAATGACCTGATTTGTCCATTATGTAGAGTATCACAGGAAACTGAATGACATTTAGTTCTATGTTGCCCTGTGCTAAGAACTTTCAGAGTGCAGTTTATCCCGTTTTTTGTTGTTGTTTTCGATTAAGCCTGCTTGTCAGAAGTTTGTCAGTGTATTTGCGCAAAACCTTAAGTTGCGTAGCATCTCAAGTTCATAATTCAATCACACTGTCATTGTCAGCACGTAGTCAAGTACATTGTCGTTAGTTTGTTGGTTTTCTTGCTCATAGGCATTATAGTATGTAAGGTGGTAGGTCATCTTGCAATAAATCACTCATATCCGTATCCCTCTCTCTCTCTCTCTCTCTCTCTCTCTCTCTCTCTCTCTCTTGTTTTTCGTGGCTAGCTCCAGTTCTTACAAGCTTCGATGGGGTTGGAGGGTCGGTGCAACACTCCAGGCAGAGTTTGATGGCGTACTTTGTCCACTTCACACCCTACCGTACCTAGTGACACCTACCGTGCCTAGTTGGCGGCCTACCGTGCTTAGTGACACCCTACCGTGCCTGGTAACATCTACCTTGCCTGTATATATCGGGGTGGGGACTGAGGGAAGCATGAATGAAGAGTCACAAGTCAGAGGTTGCGATAACATAACTTTTTATTTGCACCAACCAGGAAACAGTGTAGGCTCTCCCCTGAGATGAACACACGAACACCGGCCGCAACAGCAAACAAACAACCTGCTTCTGCAGGGACACTGGGATAAAAGGGACGCTGATGGCCCAGCGCATAAGTTTTAACACTTTAGATAATTGGGTCCATAAAATTCCCACCCAATCAAAAAAGAGAAAGGACGACAGGAAAGAAAAGGTTAAAGGGTCGTGGCCCTGGACACACACAATGCACTCGGTTACATATATAATTATGGTGACATCTACTGTGCGTGGTTGACGGCCTACCGTGCGATCCAGGCCTACATGTCCAGAGGACAACGGCCGTGCCTACATCACAGCTGACCGTGTTTAGAACAACGGCCGTACCTACATCACAGCTGATCGTGTCTAGGATAACCTTCGTGCCTACATCACAGCTGACTGTGTCTAGGACAACGGCCGTGCCTACGTCACAGCTGACCGTGTCTAGGACAACGGCCGTGCCTACATCACAGCTGACTGTGTCTATAGGAGATCGGCCTTGCCTACATCACAGCTGACTGTGTCTATAGGAGATCGGCCTTGCCTACATCACAACTGACTGTGTCCAGAGGACAACAGCAGTGCCTTCATCACAGCTGACTGTGTCTAGGACAACGGCCTTGCCTACATCACAGCTGACTACACAGTGTCCAGCTGACTGTGTCTAAGACAACGGCCTTGCCTAAATCACAGCGGCCTTGCCTACGTCACAGCTGATTGTGTTCAGAGGGCAACGGACTTGCCTACATCACAGCTGACTGTGTCTACGACAACGGCCTTGCCTACATCACAGCGGCCTTGCCTACATCACAGCTGACTGTGTCCAGAGGACAACGGCCTTGCCTACATCACAGCTGACTGTGTCCAGAGGACAACGGCCTTGCCTACATCACAGCTGACTGTGTCTACGACAACGGCCTTGCCTACATCACAGCGGCCTTGCCTACATCACAGCTGACTGTGTCCAGAGGACAACGGCCTTGCCTACATCACAGCTGACTGTGTCTACGACAACGGCCTTGCCTACATCACAGCGGCCTTGCCTACATCACAGCTGACTGTGTCCAGAGGACAACGGCCTTGCCTACATCACAGCTGACTGTGTCTACGACAACGGCCTTGCCTACATCACAGCGGCCTTGCCTACATCACAGCTGACTGTGTCCAGAGGACAACGGTCTTGCCTACATCACAGCTGACTGTGTCCAGAGGACAACGGCCTTGCCTACATCACAGCTGACTGTGTCTATAGGAGATCGTCCTTGCCTACATCACAGCTGACTGTGTCTATAGGAGATCGGCCTTGCCTACATCACAGCTGACTGTGTCAAGAGGGCAACGGCCTTGCCTACATCACAGCTGACTGTGTCTATAGGAGATCATCCTTGCCTACATCACAGCTGACTGTGTCTAGGACAACGGCCTTGCCTACATCACAGCTGACTGTATCCAGAGGGCAACGGCCTTGCCTACATCACAGCTGACTGTGTCCAGAGGGCAACGGCCTTGCCTACATCACAGCTTATATTGTGTCTAATGGACAACCGCCGTGCCTACATGACGGCTAAGGTGCCTAATGGACACTTACCGTGCCCCACGTACACCATTGGAGTCACGCTATCTCCCTCCCCTGTCGACATCCCCTCCCCCCCCCCCCCCCCCCCCCCCCCCCCATTTTTCCCGCCAGCAATGGTGTTACGCTATTCTTTCGCTGTCAATTCGCCCCCACCCTTCCCCCGTCTCCTCCCCAGCACAGGAGCGACGCTGTTTTTTCCTTGTCACCCGCCGCTATTCTTTCGCTGTGAATTCCCCCCCTCCCCCCCCCTCTCCCCCCCCCCCTCTTCCCCCCCCCCCCCCCCTCCCCCGCCAGCAGTGGAGCAACGCTTTTCTTTCGCTGTGTATTCCCCAACCCGGTCATTTATTTCCCCCTTTTTTGTGGACGCCCCCACCCCGATCCCCCCACGACCTCCCATACCATATCCAGCCGTAACAGAGTCAGGCTACTTTTCTCTTCTGGATAGTCTCCAGAACAAAACCACGCTATTCTCGCTGCGCAGGTCTGAAGTTTTGACAGTAGGCCATCAGGATGGAACTGAAATGCATGTAACACTCAAATAAGCATACTGCTTTTGTGTTTCCTGTGCTTATTTGTTGAACTTATGATTACGATGAATGAATAGATTTTGTTTAAATCAGATGCATGTATCAGTGCGTAAGATACGTCATCACAACAAAGCCAAACATCCCTTCCATTAAATGAAAGGAAACGGTAATGAATTAACGCACATATCGCCAAAAGTTAGCCAGACTTTGCACTATTTCATTGAGTGAGCGTCATTTTCTACAGATCCCCATGTGAATTTCTTTTAAATCCGATATCTTCTGGGGTAGTGTCTCATCTCATATAATGTGGCTTTGCCTGAAGTGACATAACATGGCGCATGGTTGTATGGTGTACACAGAACGGGCCGAGATAGTAACAGTTTCACGTGGCACCAGCCATGTAACAATCGAACAGCGCTGTAAGTACACCACTTATGTGGATAGTCAAAAACACGCTACAAAATGTCACTCATGCAGAATAACATTCGAGCGCAATGAGTCTGCTCGAGAGTGGAGAATAACGCTATATAAAAACGATCAACAACAATGACGACAACAACAACAACAACAAGTGTGAGAGAAGTGTGCACGCTTCGATGTGCACAGCACATCCTTGGACTAACTCAATAGCACGCGTGCTTGCTACAGCAT
>JABMCL010002880.1:72500-75000 GCA_018857735.1 Alviniconcha marisindica | reverse complement strand
TGCTTTTGGGAGTCATGCGCAGAACTTGCTTTTGAGAGTCATGCGCAGAACCTGCTTTTGAGAGTCATGCGCTGAGCTAAATTTAAACCGACTAGTAGGACCGAATTGTGAGCCGGTTTGGCCTAACGGTAAGGCGTTAGGCTGGTAAGCAGAGGGACTTCGGTTCGAATCCGCTTCGGCTCTCCTTTCTCTTCAGAAGTTGAGGTCTGTGGACACTGTCTTGTGACTTTGCCCCTCACAATTATAAAACATTAAAATGACTCTCATCGCTGCCCACCTTAATGCAGGACTCATTCTAGTGGTGACAATGTAGCGATAGGTATATAATCTCCCTCTCCCCTCCACCTCCACACAAACATCAGCTGATCGAAACAATCGCGTACCAAATATCAGCATAATGTTGTTGGTGGTGGTGCGTTCTGGTCGTTCTCAGCAATCGATTTTGTCCCTCTGCTGTGTGTGTGTGTGTGTGTGTGTGTGTGTGTGTGTGTGTGTGTGTGTGTGTGTGTGTGTGTGTGTGTGTGTGTGTGTGTGTGAGACAAAAACGCAACATCAAAAGTAACACCACCACCCCCCCCCCCCCCCCCACCCCCCCCCCCCCCCACACACACACCACACATACACACACACACACACACACACACACACACACACACACACACACACACACACACACACACACACACACACACACACACACACACACACACACACCACACACACCACACACACCACACACACACACAGCACACAGCACCACCACACCACGCACCACACACGCGCACGCACGCAACACACACACACACACACACACACACCACACACACACACAAACACACACACACACACACACACACACACACACACACACACACACCACACACACACACCACACATCACATACCCTCTCACAGCACAAACGACACAAGTAACAGCAAACCCGAACAAAAACACACAAAACACTTAATCATCTGCTTTTGGTTAAAACAAATCTGAAACAAGAATGACTGCTAGCGGCACAGAAAGCAAAACAAAATCTTTTTGTTTGTGTTGTTTTGTAGCTTGATAAATGGGATTATCCCGAAAATTCGCATGCTGCATTTCGTCCTAATAAATAGCGTTGTTTACAACCTTTCATGTGTTCGGATCCTGCTTTTGGTTGAGCTATTTTATTTATATTTATTTTTAATGTTTTTTTAAAACCTCATCAGCATGTATCATACAAGGTTAAACGTTTGCATACAATGTAGCACAAAACGGAGTCAGCAGGAGGGAAGGAATTGGCAAAAACAAAACAAATCCTGCAAATTTGAGCCTCGCAGTTTCCTGGCACACTTTAAGTGTATAGCATAGTATATTATAATTGTAACCCGTTCCCACAAAACGAGTCTTAACTTAAAATTTGGCAATTTGAGATGCCTGCATGTCTCTAAATCTGCAAGTTCTACTCGTTATTTTAATACTTAAATCACGTTTCTACTCCCCCCAAAAATGTGGATGAAGGTTGCATGTGTGTCTGAGGCGATATTGGTTGAGCTATGTTGTTCTCGTGTCTGCAATGCCTGGAAGAACGTTGGGATGACGATGTGTGGTTCACTGGGGTTTTAACTGTTACTCAAAACTGCTGCGCCATGCGCGCTCTCGCGAGGTGCAATAATCAGGAACCAGGAATAGCTTTAATTAACTTTTTTCTTTCTTTTTTTCCCTGTGTTGCGAGTAGACACCACGTGAAACAAGAGGCGCTTCCAGATTTCCCTCTGGTTTCCAGTTGTTTCAATCAGGGTTGAACTATTTTCAGTATGTGCAAAGGCCTTCTGTAGTTTCGGCAGCTTCTTGACAGCATCGGCAGCGTTGGAGCCGGCTCCAAAAACGGGAGGAAATGATGAGGAAAAATACCACATGATCTGTCCCACAGTGAAACATTCAAACTGATGCCGCGATCGACACGAGTTGCGAGAGTGGCGTCCCCTTGGGAGGCATTCAATCGGCGTCGTTATCTCATCAGGGAGGAAAAAGGATCAAAAACATGGAAATCACTACTCCCCTCCTCCAATTCTGTGTGTGTGTGTGTGTGTGTGTGTGTGTGTGTGAGCGCGCGTACGTGCGTGCGTGCGTGCGTGCGTGCGTGTGAGTGTGTGTGTGTGTGTGTGTGTGTGTGTGTGTGTGTGTGTGTGTGTGTGTGTGGTGCGTGCGTGTGTGTGTGTGTGTGTGTTTGTGTGTATGAGTGTGCGTGTGCGTGTGTGTGTGTGTGTGTGTGTGTGTGTGTGTGTGTGTGTGTGTGTGTGTGTGTGAAGAATAAGAAATCATTTTGACTTTATCACATTAAATAAGTTAATTCAGCCTAATAACAATAACCATTTTCTCGTGTTGGTAATTAGTATATGTTCTCTGTTAAACTATCTCATGTGTCTAACCTGAATGTGACCAGCAGTGGTCTGTTAAAACTGCAGTGTTAGCAGAGACATGACAAGTGACGTTTTTATGCAAAACAGTCCACGAA
>JABMCL010002880.1:7500-52500 GCA_018857735.1 Alviniconcha marisindica | reverse complement strand
CTTGGCAGAAACCGTCTCTGTTTCATGCAGCATTATTATTATTATTATGATTATCTCCAAATTAGCTGTCAACCTACCTTGGCAGAAACCGTCTCTGTTTCATGCAGCATTATCATTATTATTATGATTATCTCCAAATTAGCTGTCAACCTACCTTGGCGGAAACCGTCTCTGTTTCATGCAGCATTAATATTATTATTATGATTATCTCCAAATTAGCTGTCAACCTACCTTGGCGGAAACCGTCTCTGTTTCATGCAGCATTAATATTATTATTATGATTATCTCCAAATTAGCTGTCAACCTACCTTGGCGGAAACCGTCTCTGTTTCCTGCAGTTTGCTGACGTGGCCGCGCACAAGAATAAAGACAAACAAAGACGTGGAAGTTATGAGCAGCGCGGCACTCGGGGCGGAGAGCATTGCAGTCAGGGATAAAACCTTCCCTAGCTTCCTCCCCGGCCTGGACGTCGTGGTGGACAGCAGCCGTTCACGATGAGCGGCCTCGGTGTCAGCCCATACCTGTAGTGAACGAGGCACTCACTTGGGGCTGGCATTTCATCACTTTACAAATAAACGTGGTGGACAACAGCTGTTCACGATGAGCGGCCTCGGTGTCAGCCCATACCTGTAATGAACGAGGCACTCACTTGGGGCTGGCATTTCATCACTTTACAAATAAACGTGGCGGACAACAGCTGTTCACGATGAGCAGCCTCGGTGTCATTCCATACCTGTAGTGAACGAGGCACTCACCTGGGACTGGCATTTCATCACTTTAAACGTACAGATGTACAAACAAATGTGGTTGACGACAGTTGTTCACTATGATCAGCCTCGGTTTCAGCCCATACCTGTAGTGAACGAGGCACTCAACTGGGGCTGGCATTTCATCACTTTACACGTACAGATGTACAAACAAATGTAGTGGACAACAGCTGTTCACGATGAGCTGCCACGGTGTCATTCCATACCTGTAGTGAACGAGGCACTCAACTGGAAATGGCATTTGATCACTTTAAACGTGCATATGTACAAACAAACGTGGTGGACAACAGCTGTTCACGATGAGCTGCCACGGTGTCATTCCATACCTGTAGTGAACGAGGCACTCAACTGGAACTGGCATTTGATCACTTTAAACGTGCATATGTACAAACAAACGTGGTGGACAACAGCTGTTCACGATGAGCTGCCACGGTGTCATTCCATACCTGTAGTGAACGAGGCATTCAACTGGAACTGGCATTTGATCACTTTAAACGTGCATATGTACAAACAAACGTGGTGGACAACAGCTGTTCACGATGAGCTGCCACGGTGTCAGCCCATACCTATAGTGATCGAGGCACTCAACTAGAACTGGCATTTAATCACTTTAAACATGCAGATGTACAAACAAACGTGGTGGACAACAGCTGTTCACGATGAGCAGCCACGCTGTTATTCCATACCTGTAGAAAACGTGGCACTCAACTGCCTGCGACTGGCATTTCATCACTTTAAACGTACAGTGGACTTTAGATAGCAATGGTTAATAAGGTGTTGTGTTTAAAGAGGGACCGAAAGAAAGAAGCATCATTGGCACTATGGATAGGAATAGATTAATGGCAATATCATTAAGAAGAAGAAAAAGAAGAAGACACAGAGTAATGTTTCACTCAATTTCAGGTGCTGTTCAATCTGGACATTTTAAAGAGGCGAAAACTAGACCCTGAGTGTTTTCATTTTAGTAATACTATTACTAATACTAACAATGGGTAGTTAGAGCGCCTAACCCGCACAGGCCCTAATCGCTTGCACATTCTATGTATGATTTCAAGAGCCATTGCACACAGTACACACACACTACACACACACACACACACACACACACACACACACACACACACACACACACACACACACACACACACACACACTTATTTTAATGGAACTTTACAACAGAAATGGAAGGTTAGAGATGGGGCGGTAGATGTTGAAAAGATTTGTGTCAAGTGATGGCTTGACAAAGGCACTGGCAGGTCACTTCACTGGCGCCACAGAAGTCTTCAAATCCCCAGTTAAAGTACGATTTACCCCCTTCATTAAGACAGCTCTGGGTGAACTTGGTACGAGTGGTATTCAAGATGTCAAGGGGTCAGCGAAAATGTGTTTGAGCGACCATTACTGCCGTCTATATTACATAAACTATATCATATAAACCGAACACTAACTCAAATTCAAGCTCCAAATTCTGCTGTCTTGAGAATACATAGAGTTCCGGGAAGGTGGAGTTCTGAAAACACAGAGCTGCGGAAACATGGAGCTCCAGGAATATGGAACTCCGGGAGCATGGAGCTCCTGGAATATAGAGCTTCGGGAATATAGAACTCCGGAAACTAGGGCTCCGGAACATGGATCTCAGGGAACGTGGAGCTCCTGGAATATAGAACTCCTTGAGTATGCAGCTCCAGGAACGTAGAGTTCCTGGAACACAGAACTGCGGGAACATGGAGAGGTTCGGGAACATAAAGCTTCGGAAACATAGAGCTCATGGAATATAGAGCTTCTGGGACATAGAGCTCTTGAAATATAGAGCTTCGGGGACACATAGAGCTCGAGAACATAGATGAGCCTACGCCATCAGAGTGATAGTATATAACGAGACCTTGTAGGCGATGCAGTAGCCACTGACGACTGCGGTGGTTATAAACGGAACAAAGGTGAGTAGAACCAGAGGAAACCACGCCCAGAAATTGTCCAACAAATGGACGTAGTCGTCGTACATGGGCGTCGTCGTCGTGTTATCGTCCCTGCAACACACAATCAATGTGCAGTCTGCGGTGGAAGGCGAGCCACGGAATATATACTTACTCTATACCCACTGTCAGCTACGGGTTGTCTGAAACTAGATCTACGATATCGGTGCTGTGTCTTCCCAAAGCTCTGTCCTCGGAGTTCTTTGCTCCCGGACGAACACCAGCAATTAAGGTAACATATAAGCGTGTTCTAGCACATATGATTAATAATTAATAGCCACCCAAAGGTGGACCTCGGATTACACCGGGTAGGGTGAAGCATGACCAACGAGTTCGAATTTTGGCAAGTGATAGTATATGATACCGCTCTGCCTTTCACATGGCCGTCATGGTTAGTGAGTGACGTGCGAAGCATAAAGGCAAGCTCGGTAAAAGTACAACCGCGCTTGAATTGATATTGTTACTGATCATATCTATAGCAACCAAACAATTGAACTGGAATTAACATTTTTATTGATCATATCTATAGCATCCAAACAGTTTAAGTGGAATTAACATGTTTATTGATCATATTTATAGCAACCAAAAAATGTAAGTGGAATTAATTTTTTTATTGATCATATCTATAGCAACCAAAAACTTTAAGTGGAATTAAAAAAAATTATTGATCATATCTATAGCAACCAAACAGTTTAAGTGGAATTAACATTTTTATTGATCATATCTATAGCAACCAATTTTTTTATTGATCATATCTATAGCAACCAATTTTTTTTAGTGGAATTTACATTTTTATTGATCATATCTATAGCAACCAAACAATTTAAGTGGAATTAACATTTTTATTGATCATATCTATAGCAACCCAAAAATTTAACTGGCTAAAAGACGAACGACCAGCGCCTTCGTTATTTATTTATTTTTAATATTTTATCGGTGGTCTCTGTTAAGTTGAGCTTGCTCTCTTCCAGTCAAAGAGAATCTTTCACGAAACTCACCGATTAAAGACGAGGTCGCTGAACCCATAGAGGAAGTGTGAATTGAGGATGAGCAAGAGGACGGAGATGAGGCCCAGGTTTACACGTAACTCGGTCTGTTTGCGGCGTGTTTCTACAACGTTTGGCTGATAGACGGTCCTCGTGCGTACACAGCAGTGGACCACCAGCACCCACATACTGTAATATATGCTCCAGTACACGAGCCACTCGAGGATCTGCAGCATATATTTTATAATATCATAAGGACTAGTTTTGTGTATGTTTTTGTCGTTGTTGTTGTTGTTGTTTGTTTGTTTGTTGTTGTTGTTTTTTCTTCTCGCTGTTATTTTCGATTTGTTGTCGTTGTCGTTGTTTTTGTTTTGTTTGTTTGCGTGTGTGTGTGTGTGTGTGTGTGTGTGTGTGGTGTGTGTGTGTGTGTGTGTGTTGGTGAAACATGCCACCCACCTTGCACACGACGGGCCCGAAGTGCTTGACAATGTCGATCTGGAATAGGGAGAAACGCAGCCACTGCCTCAGCAGCCCGACGTTGAGGAGGAGGATGTTCACCACGGACATCACAGCGAGGTAGACACCGTTGTTGGAGCACCGCACGGGCTTACTCGACAACACCACCATGGACAAAGCGTGCGCGAGGGTGGATACACCGAGAAGAATGGGGCAACACACATTCCACACCTGGAGCGTTGCCCCGCGAAGAAAGACAGTAAACTCATCCGTATCCTCATCACCCGAGTGTATGGGACTGCTTGTTGTGTTACGTCGATACATTGTTGGTGAACTATACGACTGTGTGCAGGGTGGTGAACTGCGCTAATTCGGTTGACTAATAATTATAGGGCTGTGTGCAAAGTGGTGAACTGTGCTGATTCGGTTGATTAATTAATATATGACTGTGTGCAGTAATCTTGAATCTTGAAAGTGGTAAATTGCGCTGATTCGGTTGACTAGTTATATGACAGTGTGAAAAGTAGTACTAATTATATGACTGTGCAGTAATCTTGAATCTTGAAAGTGGTAAATTGCGCTGATTCGGTTGACTAGTTGCATGACTGTGTGCAAAGTGGTAAACTGCGTTGATTCGGTTGACTAATTATTTGACTGTGTGCAAAGTGGTAAACTGCGTTGATTCGGTTGACTAATTATTTGACTGTGTGCAAAGTAGTAAACTGCACTGACTCGGCTGACTAATTATATAACTGTGAGAAAAGTGATGAACTGCGCTGATTCGGTTGATTAATTATATGGCTGTGTGCAAAGTAGTAAACTGCACTGATTTGTCTGACTAATTATTAGCAAAAGTGATAAACTGTACTGATTCGGTTGACTAGTTGTATGACTGTGTGCAAAGTGGTAAACTGCGCTGATTCGGTTGACTAATTATATGACTATGTGCAAAGCAGTAAACTGCGCTGATTCGGCTGATTAGTTGGTTGACTGTGTGCAAAGTTGTAAACTGCACTGATTCGGTTGACTAGTTGTGTGACTGTGTGCAAAGTAGTAAACTGCGCTCATTCGGTTGACTAGTTGTATGACTGTTTGCAAATTGGTAAACTGCGCTCATTAAATTTGGTTTGAGAAACATCAGTGATGAAAAAAAAATTATTTCCAAAGCTGAAATAGGTCTACTCCATGTTTGCTTGTGTATCAGGCAGATCGGAGTTTCTCCCATTACCAACTTCAGACTTCAGTTAAAAAGTAAAATGCTGTTACATCGCCTCTTGAGCGAAAAACAAAACAGTGCTGTCGAAAGCCAAGTTAAGCACGATGGAGCGTGGTCACCAAATGGATGGGTGACCGTTACGTGCTAGGCTTTGCGCCCGCCTTGAGATTTCTTCGGAGTCAAATTCTGTGCAGGTTCTACAAAACGTTTTTCAGGTGAGACTATAAACCGAGGTCCTACAAACCTCTTGTATGTATACGCATGCAAAACAATTACATACGCACGTTAAATACCCCGTAGTCCATGCCAGAGTTCGGTGGATTATGGAAACATGAAAATAACCCAGTATGCACTACAAGTGTCAGTCTTCAGAGAGTTAAAGCTGGATACCATAGGGAAGACTAAGAAGAACAAGGAGAAGATGCCTGAATCACAAAATAATTTGATGAGTCAAACAACGATATGGACTTCACAGTCCCCCACTGCCCCACAGACCAACTCCGAAACTCCTTCATTGTCAAATCTGCGGCCGACTGGAACAAACACCGCAGTGCACGCCACCTCGGTTCAACGTTTCAAGGCCCTAGTAGCGGCCACACACATCACCAGCAGGCCGCCAACATGCAGTCCCTACTCCGCTGCACTAAGCCAGACTATTGCATGAAGCAGTGTAAATTTCAAGATCAAGATCAAGATTGCTCCTGATTGAAAAAGAAGCTTCGATTCTATGTTGCTGATTCAGTAGTACAGCAGTGGTGCATGCGATTTGTCGAACTATAAACGAATTTGTTATGCACTGTAACAATAAAACCACAAATGTGCAAACTTGCGTAAATATTATGAAGATGTCCTTGCATGACGGAGAATTCCTCCATTGTTTTCATCTTCTGTAATGACGAGCATGTGCATGGTTCATGACGTGTAAAACATTCTGAGATGACGTATGAATGAATAGGACTTCAGACTCGTCTTTTGCGTTCATTTTTCCTGTCTACTAATTTAGAGCTAGTAAAATAAAAAAAACAAATCGAATAAAAATAGAGTTACTGATAGTGGCAAAGCCAGCATAGTGAAATGGTAAGAGTAGCTACTAGGTATATTTACAGTGAGAACAAAACAAAGCTTCGTACTGCAGTCAGTAGAATTTCTAAACATTCAAACGTCATGAGCAGTGTGTGTGTGTGTGTGTGTGTGTGTGTGTGTGTGTGTGTGTGTGTGTGTGTGTGTGTGAACGAACATGTTACAACACCGCGTAAATTACGTAAATATGTAAACACATATTAAAAGGTTCAAAAGAACGTTTATTTATTATGACACAAAAACACAATCTGCAAATTTTCGGCGAATTCCCCTTTGTCAAGCGACAAAACGACTCTTAAACAACAGTTAAACGGTTAAATTATACTTTAATAATCCCTCACACGGTAATTCAACTTACTACTATGTCATTCTGGGTCCCAGAGACAAGGCTGCGCCTCCCACAAGTCAACAAATTAAAACAAATCCCTCCGAAGCGAGTGACTTATCTAGCGACACCGTCATCCATATTTTTCTTTTTTTCTTCCTCATCCACAGGAGAGCTCTCTGTTCTCAGCCAATCAGAGACAATGTTCGTCGAACTGTGCGAATGTTCCCAGAACATGTCGAGCGAAGCTTTTAGGACCCCGAATATGTATAGCTTCGTCGCAGTTCGACGAATACTCCGAACTATATTCGCGAAGCAAAAGCTCGCCCAATTAAGAACCAACTATATTCGGCGAATACTTCCAACTATGTTCGCGAACAAATGCTCGCCCAATTAAGAACGGGCTTAAGAGCTGAAACCTGCGCCGGAGGCAACCACAGCCGACAATCTAATGCCAGGGCCTGCTGAAGAAATACCTGCTCTCTCTCTCTCTCTCTCTCTCTCTCTCTCTCTCTCTCTCTCTCTCTCTCTCTCTCTCTCTCTCTCTCGCCAGGCATCTGAATGCGGCAAAATCCTCTTCATGCTCGAGGGCCAGTCTGGTTCCGGATGACTGCTGTCACTTTACAGAGTAAGTAAGTAACTTGGTGTTTTATGCCCAGTCAACCATTACGGTTATATCAAGGCGAATCACTCTACAGAAGAAAAACAATAAAATGATTGAGGCCGAAAGTGAGCGACCATCACAGCAACAGAAATGTTGAATGCATCCCGATTTATGTCTCAGTGAACCGGAACCGTCATGTGTCGGCTAAACATGGCGGCCGCAGCCAGTAAAGTTACTGTTTTATATTCATGAAAATGTTTGCTAATTTAGGTTAATATGTATCATGTGAGCGCCCAGGGCGTTGATGAGCGCATGATAAATATACATTATTATAATTATTATTATTATGTGTGCGTGTGTTTTTGCCATGCTGTGTATGAAGATGTTTGTTAATTTTCGTATGTTCTGTACGCTTGTATACTATTGATCTGTATAATTATGGGTATTTCTGCATTGTATGCTTTTCTTTAAGTTGTAAAGCGCTTTGAGATTCCGAAAGCGCTCTATAAGTTCCCTATTATTATTATTATTATTATTATTATTATTATTATTATCGTATGTTTTGTATGCTTGTACACCACTGATTTGTATAATTGTGGGATTTTCGCATTGTATTTTTTTATGCTGTAAAAAAAGCTTTGAGTTTCCGAAAGCGCTCTATAAGTTCCCTATTATTATTATTAACTGCAGTTGTGTGCCTTTGTCGACGCCGTAGCATGTTCACGTTGTATCTCCAGTCTCTGTGTACCTGGAAGGCCTGTCGCAACGTTTCTGATCATAAGTATTGGTAAGCAGGAGCTGGTTTCTGCTGTGTTGAGATCCACCGTACAAGCGTAAAGATCCAAGCAATAATCATCATCATCAACATAATGTACAGTCATCATGCGCTCATCAACGCCCTGAGCGCTCACATGATACATATTAACCTAAATATGATATTCTATACACACGCAGAGCACAGTCCCACCAAAACAACCCACACAAAGCACCATATGGAAAGACACCCCCCCCCCCCCCCCGACACACATACACACCCCCTCCCCAGCAGCTCCCCAGCCCTCCCCTCCCCCACCCCACCCCCCACCCCCACGCACACACACACACACACAGACACACACACACACATACACACAATATCTAGCAGAAACTGGTTTCTGATATTAGTTGGGGCGAAAATACTGTGAGAAGAGGAAGATTTTCAGTTTGGCTTTAAAAGATGACTCTAGGGTTGAGCAGTTTTTAAGGTCTTGTGAGAGTGAATTCCAAATGCGGGTTGCGCTTGTATTGTTGGATTTTCAGCTTGCGGGTGTCAAAAGAAGAGCGTAGTGTATCCACTGAGCTATCGGGGTCGAGAATGAACAGATTTGTGTTTGTTTAATACTATAACCGCCGCTAAGCCTAGACATGCTTCAAAGCCAGCGGGGCTGTGCTTTCCACCCCAACACAACCTTCACCTCCTTTTTTTTTTCCTTTTTTTTTTTCCTTTTCTTTTTTTCTCTCTCTTTTTTACCGCGCGCGGAGGCCAACATTTCTCCAATGCTATAGATTTCGTACCATGTAAAAAGCTTTGGGTTGTATTCACCCCAGCGCTTCAGGTCGGTTTTTCTATGCCCGTGGCCGATTTTCACTGACCCTGCAAGATCACAGGAGTCGGGAGCAGTTCATGCAGTGTACGGTCTTATTGAAAGAAAGAAAAAAGAGCACAAGAGCTGTGTGAGAGTATAGCGGACGTCCTGGGCTCCCCGTCCTTAACAGTCCATACGGTCTCTGTGGACGTAAAGCAACACTGAACTCGAACTCGAACGCCAAATAATTCAGCAGCTGTGTGAAAGTCGAGGTGGACGTCCTGATTTCCCCGTCCCTAACAGTCCGTACGGTCTCTGTGGACGTAAAGCAGCATTTAAAGAAGAAGATTCCAACAATGAATTGTAAAATAAAGGACTGCCAGGCGCCGTGCAAAGTCTTATTTCAGCAAGGAATTGTAAAATAAGGGACTAGCGGTTGCTGATGATGATGATGTGGGGCTTCATGTCCTCGGATGTCGGGTTGACATATTAGGGACTAGCGGTTGCTGATGATGATGATGAAGTGATGCTTAATGTCCTCAGATGTCAGTTGACATATTAGGGACAAGTTGTGACCAATGCCGAAGCACGGTTCAATAATTCTTTATGAACTGACTGGTAAATGGCAGAGAGAAGTTTGTGGCAGATCCGTTTCTGGATGGGAAGCCAATGAAGCTGTCGTTTGTGTTAAACAACGCAAGGCAGTCATTTATTTTACAATTCCTTGTCGGAATAATTAAACTTTACACGACACAACCGGCAGTCCGTTACTGTACACTTTCTTGTTGAAATAATGTAACCTTTACACGATGCAAGGCAGTCCTTTATCTTACAGTTCCTTGTTGAAATAAGACTTTACACGACGCAACCGGCAGTCGGTTATTTTACAGTTCCTTGCTGGCATAATTAAACTTTATACGACGCACCCACACCATGTATCCGCGTTCCGAACTTTTCAGCCTGAGCTTCCTGTTCCAGCCAGGCCCAGTCAGATCAGGCAGGAGCAAAACGTCAGTCCAAGCAAACTACACCGATTTATGTCATCTGTGGGTATTACCCCTCTAACTGATTAACATGGTTGGAACGGGGATGCTTTTCCGTGTCCTGTGGTGTAAATTTCATGACATTAATTTTGGTTTCTTGTACATCTCCCAGTCGACACTCTCATTTTAGATTTCACTTTCTTCAAAAAACGACAGGGAATGAAATCACTTGCTGCCTCTTGGTTATTGTCACTAGATTATTAAGTACCAAATGAGTGACATGGTGAAGTATTACTGTCTAGGAGTATCTAGAAGTCCCGTTAGAAGGATAGGAAAACACTCACCCAGTTTTCCTGTGTTCCAACCGTGAGTACATGGCGTGTTCCGACCCAGAGCTCTTCAGGACCAGTTTTTCGTGTTCCAACCGTGAGTACATGGCGTGTTCCGACCCAGAGCTCTTCAGGACCAGTTTTTCGTGTTCCAACCTTGAGTACATGGCGTGTTCCGACCCAGAGCTCTTCAGGACGATTTTACTTCTTAACAGTTAGTATAAACCACGCCACACAGGTTTTTGTCGATGTCTGAGGATTCTGTGTTACAGATGGAGGCAAGAATTGCTAATCTAACTGATCTACTTCGTCGATTTTCGCCGAATGGAGATATTACACCCCATCGAAACAAAGACATCTCCTCGTGTCCCGTTGTAGGAAAAGTGATTAACAAATAACGAGCTTTGCAAGCAAATTCTAATTTAAACATAAGCCATAGGAAAATACAACCCTTTTGAGCGTTTGTGACGTAATTAGCGCATTAATTGAATATGGGACGGTCTGACGTATTTTTCTGATTACGTTGCTGTCGAAGTGACATCATAATCTGAAACAGAACGAGGCCCAGACACAGACAATAAATAATTATTTAATGTTTGGGGGCCTGGAGCGCTCCTGCACAATCAACACACAAGGGAGTTAATTAGCTCTCGGAAGACGTCACATAAACACAACAACGACAAGAGTCGCCTACGGTAATTCTTACCTTGCTTGCGAGTAAATACTAGGTACATAAACTCCATTAGAGGTACATCTTTTTTCTTTTTTTTTTCGAAGTGACATCAAAAGAAAAAGGCATGGAAAAATAATAATAAAACGAAGCCACTGTCCAGTGATGTTGAGTTGTTTATTTTTTGTTGTTGTTGTTGTTGTTGTGATGACCTCGCTCTGTGTTTGTGCAATTCGTGTTCATTGAAGGACACAATTGAAAGATTATTTTGACACCAGTTACTGAATTATTAAATCAAAGTTTAACTTTCCAACTTTGTTGTTGTTGTTGTTGTTTGTTTGTTATAAGTGTATCTATGAGTACATTAAAAAAAAATCGTTCTGCAGTGTCATGCCTGCATGTCGTAATCAATCAGTCAATATTTAATTCTGCTGTTCACGGCAAGATAATATTACCCCCCCCCCTCCCCCCACGCCCTCCCCTAAATAATATTAATAATAAAATGAATAAACAAAAACATATAGATCAGTAAGTTATATTAACTGACCCATTGGACTATAAACAATCAATTCAACAATAACATCATGCAGTATTGCACAAAATATATTTTGCACTGTTACCTGCAGTAAAGTCATATGCCTGTTGTATAACTACACTGCATTTTTGATATTGGTGTTCACTGTTCATTGGTGTTTTGATATTGGTGTTCCCACCCCCCTACCCGAAAAGGGAAGGTTTAAAAAAACCTTTCCGAACCTTGCCAAGCGGGGCGCACAACCCTTTTTGCGTGACAAAAAGAAGGGTTTTTTCCCCCCGAAACTTTTGTCGCGACAAAAATGATACTTGTGGCTGTTCGCGCCATTGACAACATACAGCATGGGAGTCCTCACCCCCTTCAACTGTGGTAAATAGGGGACTTCTGCATTTAGAGCAGTCCTCCACGTCCTTGAACTTCTCGCTTTAGAAGAGCGTGGTGTCCCACTTCGGAGGGTTTTCCAGCGTGAAGTCGACACGCTCTTTGCTCATGCCCCTGTCAGTTATGAGTCTAGGTCATTGTCATTCTGTTTACCCGCTTCATACCGCTTCGACTGGCAGGTTGGAAAAGACATATTAATTCCGACACTGTATCGTATTCAGGATTGCATTTGGGTGAGCCCCATTTATACGTTTCAGTGTGGGCTGTTTGATTTTAAATTAAATATCATGAGATTTTAGTTTAATCTATCTTATTCAGGACTGCTGTTGGCTGAGTCCCAGTTATACGTTTCAGTGTGGGCTGTTTGATTTTAAATTAAATATCATGATATTTCAGTTTATCTTATTCAGGACTACAGTTGGCTGAGTCCCAGTTATACGTTTTAGTGCGGGATGTTTGATTTTAAATTGAATATCATGATATTTCAGTTTATCTTATTCAGGACTACAGTTGGCTGAGTCCCAGTTATACGTTTTAGTGCGGGATGTTTGATTTTAAATTGAATATCATGAGGTTTCAGTTTAATGTCTTAATTACTCTTAGTGCTTAACTGACAAATGGAGTGGGATGCAAACTGCTTTTAACGCTTGCTAAGTGTAATGCTTTGCTGCTTTATGGAAGACCTGTTCAGGGTTGACAAATGTAAAAGTCAGCACTGTTTTCGTCGCAATCACGGCTGCACACCTGTCGTGCCGTGATACTTATCTATTGTTTTGCGCACTCGTTTGCGTTGGGAGTTCACCCTGATATAACCATAATGGTTGACTGGGCTAAAAACACCAAGTTACTTGCGTTGGGGGAGGCGGTCGGAAATTCCTGGGACGTTTTAGGTCATGAATATCATCAAAAAATATTCAAACAGGGTCAAACGAAGCGAATAAACCCAAAATTTGCAACAGAATGTGAGTTTTATTAAATTTGTGTCCTCCAGTGTGTGTATGCTCTTTTTACATTTGATCTAGATCCAGTTTGAGTAACCTGTGCATGCTTCCCGAGTGCTGATGTCTGCAAAACAATCGATCGTGTACTGAGGACTCACCCATTTACAGACTGTAATCAATGTCACTTTTGTTGGAAATATGTGCTTCAATCGCTAGATATGACCCTGTTTGAGTTATTCGGATGATCTCTGAGGCCCAGAATGGCATTTAAAATGTCCCAGAGTCTCCTTGCATATTACCCGCGTTGGGTCCTGTCATGTTCGCTACGCATCTATTTTTTGAGGGTATATGGATTTTTTTTATATATATATATGACTAAGTGCCAAAAAGGTGTCCCATAAAAAGGGCCCACGGTGGGTTTTTCGGGGAAAAAAAGTATGAAAAAAAAGAAAAAAGAAGTGGGTTTTTTAAAGAATGATTACTATTTGGTAATCATCACTCCAAAGTGGAAGATAACGACTTTTTTGTTTTTGAGAAAACAAACTTTAAAAGATGAAAAGTGTATTATGTCGGATGTCAAGGATTGCGACACAAAAGTGCTACTGTATGGCTGGTAAATTATTATTTTTATTCCCAACCACTTTAAACAGATTAAGGATGTCCTCATACGTATTTTCAAATAAAGTTATTGCAGCCTTTTTTTACAAAAATATTGACATGTACTGTTTGTCGCAATCCTGACATCCGACATAATTAAAAAATTTTCCTTTTCTTTCTGACAACAAAAAAACAAAAATTTATTTCTGCCATTCAGACATTCTAGCGTAGGTAACAGACACACTTGGGAAAATCAGTTTTGAGGAATTTGTTTTTTTCTTGACATAGCACAAAAAAAACTACACAAAGTGTCAAAATGCTTTGAAAAAGACAATTTTTTAAAAAATTTTGGAATTACAACAATAATTATTGAAAAATTTTTTTCTTTTGTAAAAAAATTTTTAAAAAAAATGGGGGGGCCCTTTAGTTTGGTTTTTTTACCCGAACATTTAAAAATTTGAAAATAACTTGGGAAAAAAAAAAACTTTTACTATTAAAAATTTTCCATATAAAAATAAA
This sequence comes from Alviniconcha marisindica, assembly GCA_018857735.1. NCBI lineage: Eukaryota > Metazoa > Mollusca > Gastropoda > Provannidae > Alviniconcha > Alviniconcha marisindica. Next base: position 38,573 of record JABMCL010002880.1, on the reverse strand, counting down.
CATAAGGAGTTTAAAAAAAAGTATTATTTTGGGGTTGGGGGCTGCTTTTTAAACCCCTTTTTTTGGAACATCAAACCTTTTAAAAAATTTTAACCCTGGTTTAAAAATTCCAACGGGATCTTCCCTACCAGTCAAAACAAAAATTTAAAAGTCTAAAAACCTTTAAGTTTAAAAAAACCTTTTCCCCCCTTGGGAAGGGGGTTTTAAGAAAAGCACACCCCTGAAAAAGAAAAAAAAACCCCTTTCAAACAAAAATGAAACAACATTTAAATTTTTGTTGGGCACATCTCCCAAATAAATCCCCCGCTGGGTTGCCGGGGGAAAAAAACCCGACCGGGGGGGCCCCAGCCCTAGCCCTCATCCCCACTACTTTCTTGGGGGGCATGGCTTCTCTGAGGGGACTGATTTTTTGGGAAGGAAGGGGAACAAAAAATCCAAGGGGGGCGGGAGCGCCACATCCCAGTGAAGGGATTCCAATCCTTTTTACGTTGGGGGAAAAAGAAGAATTTCCTGTAGTCAGTATGACATTGACAGGAGGGCAATGGGTTTTTAACGGGGGGAAAGGGAAAGATGGGTCCTGTACCCGGGATGTCACCCGTTTTTCACTTGGTTTTTCAGTGGCCCATGGAGCCATGGGATGGTGGAAATTTTAAAAGTTTACCAGTCTTGCTTTCCTGCCCCCTATGTTGGGAGATATGGTCAGCCCAGTTTAGCCAGTCAGCAATTTTTGACAATGGATTCCGCAGCATCTCGGGGGTGTCCCCCTGTTTCCTTTTGCTTTTGGACTCTAGGGGGGTTGATCAGGTTGGGTTTTTTGGGTGCCCCGATAGAGCTTGAAAATTTTCCCGGAAATGGGGTGACAACTGCCTTGTAGGCCCTTTTTTTTTCTTTAAAAAGGAACTTGGGTTTTCCCGAACCCTGGGTCCTGCTTGCTTTGTTGGTGATGTTGATGTGTCTCCCAGGTGGCGTCTAAGGTCAGTGTGACACCCAAGAAGTGAGTACTGTTGACTGACTTGAGCATCTGGCCATGCAGGGCATGGTAGTGTTTCCTCTTTCTTTTAGTAACACTTAGGATGTCAATCTGTCCGGGTTAAAAAATGCCTTTTCTCATTACCCAAAACAGAAATTGGGTTTTTATATTTTGGAGTATTTCTTTATCTTCAGCTGTGGAGATGGGGGGGACTGGGAAAATGGGTATCTTCAAACAAACTCAGTCTGGAGGTAAGGGTGTTGTGGCAGCTAGGGCACTGATGTATAGGACAAACAATTCTGGGCCAAGAACACTGCCAAGGCAAACCCCTGAGTCCCATGGGACAAAGTTCGACTTCATACCATCAACATGACGGCTTTTTTTTCAGGAAGCTCTTGATCCATGTATTTGTTCTACCGGGATTCCCCTAATGGGACAACTTGTGAAGCAAGGGCCCTTTGGGGAAGTCCAGCCCACAAGGTCTACCAGTTTCCCTGCCTGAAAGTCATGCGCGAGTTCACTGATTTTAGTGATTAGGCCCAAAGGGGTTGGGTTTCACATTCATGAGCAACCACATCTGAAGCCATGTTGTTCAGGAGCTATGGTGATGTTGTCTTAGTGCATGATGCTATTTATGACAATATGCGAGGATCTTGCACAAATTTCAGACGACACTTGTGAAAGGGAAAATTTGGTGGAACCTTTTTTTAAGGTAGGTTTTTTAAAGACAGGTGTGATAAATGTGGTTCTCCAAACTTAGGCACAGTGCTGCTATTTAATGAGGAGTTGATGATCAAAGGGCATATTTATAGCAGGGGCAAATTTTTTCCTACCCCCCTGGTTTCAGCAGTTATTGGTCTGAAATAATAAGCCCAAAAACAAACCAAAAAGAAAAAACAAAACATCAACAAAAAATTTCCATCCACAAACAAAAGTAACCCAAAAAAAAAGAAAAAAAAAAAAAAACAAAATAAAATAAAACCCAAACAAAAAATAAAAACCTGGAAAAAAACCCTTTTTTAAAAATTTTTTTTTTACAAAACCAAAAAAAAAGGTGGGGGAAAGTCTTTGCAAATTTTGGGGTTTAACCCTACTTACCCACTTAATCCTCGTAATTTTTTAAATTTTTTTTTAGGGTTTTTAATGGCCGTCCCCGTTTTACAGGTCGATCTTGTCAAACGAAGCGCTATGCAAGTTTGGGGTGGCAACTGTCATATTTCACAAATGTCTGCATTGTGTAACTGGAAGTTAGTTTTTCGCCAAAATGGGGATCGGACGTTCAAATTACAGCAAGAGCTCATGCTGCCCAAAAATAATTTTTATTGCATACTAGCACAACGGCAGCCACCCAAAAACTTTAACCCCTTGGGGTAAAAACGACACTTCGTTCCTACTGCGCTTAACCTGAACACAAAAAAATTTATCTAAATCTATTAATAAATTTTTTTTAAAAAAAAGGTTTTTTTAAAATTTTGATCGGACCCTCAAGAAAGGTCGGACGTCAGGCCCCCACGACAATAATTGCGGGCGTACCTTTCTGTTCGCAGAGAAGATTCCTTGACGCCCTTTTAAATCAAATGGGCCGGGGAAGGGGCAAGGGTGCCTTTTGGTTTTTTTGTTGACAAAAGGGAAAATAAAGGTTTTTTTTTTCGCTCAAACTTTTTAAGGAGCGGCAAATTTTGTTAATTTAAAAAATTGTTTGGTTAAATTTTTTAAAGCTGCTGAGTGATTGACCGGGGTCTGATGTAATATGACGTCACTTCCGCCCATTTTTTTGGGGTTAGGGTTTTTTTCAGTCTGTTGTTGAAAGTTCGCGTTTCGTATTACACAGATGACGTCCCATCAAATAAAGTTCGATATGCTTTTTACAAAAGCATAATTTGTTGGAATTTTTTTTGATGATGGATCTTGTAAAACGATCTTTCGCGAAAATAAAAAGATGTGATAAACATAACTTTTCCTTGTTTTCTTTAACCAAACCCCCGACAGGACGGGCCCTTTTGTCCGCTTTTCGTGGTTTTTTGAAAAAACCCCACTTTTTCAAAATTTTCCCAAACCGCTTCAAAATTTCTGCTGCTATTATTTCAACTTATCCCCGTTCATTTTCCCCACACATTCGCCCACACTAATGAAAAAAAATTTGTTTAAACATCTTTTTTTTTTCTCCCCAAAAAACCCCGGGACCTTTTTATTTGTCAATATATATTTATTTTTGTTGAGTTTTAAAAACGCGGTGTGCTCAGTGAGGTGTTGCGCGTAGAAATGTAAATAAGTAAGTAAACATGGTGTTTAACGTCCCAGAAACCATAAGGCCCCCCTTGGGGGGTTGGGGGGGGGGGGGGGGGGGGGGGGAGGGGGGATCTTCCCTTTGCTACACTGTCACCCAGTGGTTTCCCGCTTTAAAAGGGGCAGCGAAGGGGCCATTTTTAAGGGTTTTAGTAGGGGTGATGGGCAAAGTCACAAGACGGGTTTTCCCAAAATTCAAAACCCTTTTTAAGAGGGAAAAGGGGGCCCGGGGGTTTCCCTCCTTCCCCAAAACCCGCCCAACGCCTTAAACCCTAAAGGGCCAAAACCGGGTCACGCTTTTAGAAATGGCCCCTTTGCATCAAATTTTTATAGTCACGCTCAATGTCTGGACCCAAATGCAAAGCGCACATAGACCTGTTACTCTCTGCTACACCGCAAAGTCAACCATAGGTTATATTTACTGAATGATTTAATACGCCGGCACACAAATTCAAAAATGTACCTTCTTGATGGAGTTATAAATGTGTTCATCTATGTGATGCGCTGCAAATTTAAGTGTATGGCTGTTATCTGTGTGCTCATGTAATCGGGATGTTTTAATGCAAGCTGTTACTGATTTGTACGTTTACTTCTTGTTTTTGTTACATTCGTTGCTGTTGTAGCCGACGTACATGTTGTTTGCGTGTGAACCGCTTCATGCTCGCGGTTATCGATTCGTGATCACATCTACTTCTATTTTAGTATGAGTATACGTGGGACGTTTTATGTTTTGTTGCGTTTACTGCTGCCAAATAAATTTCGTCGTGTGTTCGTTAACGTTGAACTGTAGTGCACTGAATGCGCGTGCCGTGAATGCACTGTCAGGACACGCAGGTAACTCACGTTTTTGACGTGCTGTGCGTGTGTCGATGCCTGGGCGCTGCCCTGTTTGGCCTTGGTTGAGTGAATTTAAGGGTGAGTTGTTTCACGCTTTCTCGCTTGGCGATTTTCACAGGTTCATGAAACCGAAAGTCTCGTTGACCCCATTGGTTAAACCTGTTTAACGCCGAGGTGTCTTCGAAAGGTACTGGGGGGGGCCCCAATGGAGGGGGGGGGGGGGGGGGGGGAGGGGGGGGGGGAAAGGGAGACTAATAACCTAACGCTACTTGCCCCACCACAAGGACTCCTCTTAAGGGGGGCAGCGATGAGACCTTTTTAAGTTTCCCACTGTGAGGAACCAAGTCACAAAGTCCCCACAGACCACAACGTTTGAAGGGGAGGAAAATCGAACCGAGATCCATTGTTACCCCCCACCCAGCCTTACGCTGGGCCCAAAATCTCCCCAAGGGCCCACAGTTTCAAGAGGAGGGGGGGTCGGACCCGGTTTTTACCAAAAGATAGAGCAGGGATTTGGATGGGGGCGGGGAAATTTGGACTTTTTTCTTAAATTTTTACCAAAGCGGGCAACAACACTGTCCTTGTGACTTGCCCAGCCAGCCGTTGAAAACAGAGCTCGTAGTACATACCTTTTGCGCAATGGGGGGGGACACCGCTTTAAACTTCCACTGTTCTGGCGGGGGTCCAGGGCCTCCTCGGTCTTCCGGTCGTGCGCGCGGTCGACCCTTTCACTCTCTCGCCCCCTGCCCCCTGTCCCCGTCCCTTGCAATGTTTGTGGACTTTAAACAAAATGAACAAAGGACAGCGAACCCGTTCTTCAAAGCAAGTCTTTATTCGGCGTCATGGGTCAGGAAACCTGTCAATATCCTTTCGCCTGTTACTGCTTAGCACGACAAACATCAAAGCCGGCCATAAGTAGGGTGTCCCCTTTATTTGGGGGGATGCCGCAAGTATCATTTTTGTCGCCACAAAAGGCAAAACGTGCTTGTTTTAACTTTGTCCGACAAAACTTTTTGGGAAAACTTTTGGAAAACACGGCAATTTTTTAAAAAAAGTGTTTTCCACAAACACCGGACAAAACCCAAAAAATGTACTTTCACCCCCCAAGAGCCCCCAAAGGCGTCTTTACCCCTACAATTTAAAAAACATTTAAAATGGCTCTGATCGCTGCCCATCTTGTGAGGGGTCTTCTGGGGGGACAGCTGCGATAAGTTAATAGCTCCCCTTCCCCCCCCCATACCCCCTCCCCCCTCCTCCCGTCCCTAATAAACCTTATGGTTTCTGTGGACGTTAAGCACCATGTTTACTTACTGCTTCACCACTGATAGCTTTTCATGGCTCTGTAGCCAACCATACCAAGGCCCGAAAACTCAAAATCCAAACCTGTCTGTATGAATGCACGTTTCCCTCATAAAGACGGTAATTGTATATACTGTAAAATAAATTGTTGTGTACGACATGCGTTAAGAAGTTCTCCGTCTTGCATTTCTTCCCCCCGGGTCATTTTCTCTTGTTATCACGCTGTTAGTCTCTCTCTCTCTCTCTCTCTCTCTCTCTCTCTCTCTCTCTCTCTCTCTCTCTCTCTCTCTCTCTCTCTCTCACTCTCTCTCTCTCTCTCTCTCGATCTCTCTCTGCAAGCTGGATTATTTTCGGCTGACCAGCTTGGCGATCCTATTTCACAGGCCCATTTCAGCTGCTATCCTGTCCGCCGTGAGCAAAAAAAACTTTTTGTTCCGTGTCAACAGCATGGCTACGGCATGGCTTATTCTACTGGGCTTTGTTGTCCTGGGACTGGCCACAGGTACGTGTGTGTGTGTGTGTGTGTGTGTGTGTTGTGTGTTTGCGTGCGTGCGTGCGTGCGTGCGTGAGTGAGTGAGTGTGCGTGCGTGTCTGCGCGCGCGCGAGTACACGCACACACTACCCCGGGTGTTAATAATAATAATACTGAAAATTTGTAAAGCGCCGACCCTGCAACTGAAAGCGCTGAACAAGCATATTAGAACACACATAATATACATCGAGATGGAAAATGTTACCAGCAATTAAACAACAAAAAATTACACATACTGATAAATTCACTTTCTTCCAGCTCCAGAATTATATATATATATATATATATATATATATATATATATATATATATCTATCTATATATATGTGTGTGTGTGTGTGTGTGTGTGTGTGTGTGTGTGTGTGCGTGTGTGTGTGTGTGTGTGTGTGTGTGTGCGTGTGTGTGTGTGTGTATATATATATAGAGAGAGAGGGAGAGAGAAAGAGAATGATGCAGTTGATATTGCCAATGGCAAAATTTCAATAGCTTATGTGCATTTCAAACGTCAGCAAGTGACATTCAGACCAAAAACGCCAGTCAGTCGAGCCAATTAAATAACAGAAACGGAATCTGCCTTAGTGCTCTTGTTGGAGTCATTCCAAGTAGCTCTGCCCGGTTTTTTATTTTGCGCCTGCGTGGAGAAAAAACAACAACTGTCGCATAGACAGGGAAGCGATACAACTGTGCATGTTTCATTTGTCGGCATGAAGTGTGTGTGTGGGGGGGGGGGGGGGGGCGGGGGGGGGTGAGTGTGTGTGTGTGGTGTGTGTGTTGTGTAGTGTTTGTGTGATGTGCGTGTGTGTGTGTGTGTGTGTGTGGTGTGTGTGTGTGTGTGTGTGTGTGTTGTGTGTGTGTGTGTGTGGTGTGGGTGTGTGTGTGTGTGTGTGTGCGTTTATGTGTGTATATGTGTGTGTGTGTGTGTGTGTGTGTTTTATGCGTGTGTGTGTGTGTGTATATGTGTGTGTGTGTGTGTGTGTGTGTGTGTGTGTGTGTGTGTGTGTGTGTGTGTGTGTGTTTACGTGCATGCTTGCGTGCATACGCGTGCGTATGTGTGTGTTTGCGGATGTGTGAGTTGAGAGAGAGAGAGACAGACAGAGAGAGACAGAGACACAGAGAGAGAGAGAGAGAGAGAAAGAGAGACAGAGAGACAGAGAGAGAGAGGAGAGCATACATAATGTATAACGCTTAGGGCCGTATCGTACGGTAGAAGCAAAAAAGCATGCCACTCTTACCTAGATTTGCAAAACAGCCGATCTTAACTCCCTGTTGTTCACGTGTGCAGGTGTGGAGGACAGAGTGTTCTGGATGAAAGGAGGACAGGACGCTCTACGCCAGGCGTTGCGGATACGTCGTAACTACAAGGTGGCCAAAAACGTCATCCTGTTCCTTGGTGACGGCATGGGTCTGCCCACGGTGACCGCCGCCCGCATCTACAAAGGGCAGAAGGACGGGCACACAGGCGAGGAAACGCAGCTGAACTTTGAAAAGTTTCCCAACGCTGCCTTTTCTAAGGTTAAACCGATAACACGTATTATCGGGCGCCCGTGCTCGCGCGTCCTCGCGCATACACTAACACACACACTCACACAGATGCACACGCACACGCACACACACACACACACACACTAACACACACAGAGATATCCACACACACACGCACACATTCTCTCTCTCTCTCTCTCTCTCTCTCTCTCTCTCTCTCTCTCTCTCTCTCTCTCTCTCTCTCTCTCTCTCTCTCTCTCTCTCTCTCTCTCTGTAGTTTGTTTTAACTGTATTTTATTTATGTGCTTTGTAACGGACTATGTTCTTCAATCTGGAGAAATAGCACATATAAGAGTACATTATGGTTATTATTATTATTATTATTATTATTATTATATACACCGCTCCTCTATCTCCTTGCGCACATGGCTCTGTTCAGTCTGTTCTGTCAGCCCAGGGAAAGTCCCGGCTGTCAGTCACCCGAGCATTTTTAACCAATCGGATAGGCCCAAATAATATTCCTCGCGAAGTGTCTGAAAAGAGGCCGCCACGTTAGCCTCAACTTTCACAATATGGTAATGGCGCACGTTCCTTGATAAGAGGAAACGTCAGCTGCAGTCAAATGAGGCAAACTACATTCATTCAAACGCTGACGTCTAACTCAAAGTGATGTTCGTGCATTTGACCAGTCAGCACAGTTGGCTGACCATATGGCGTCCAGATCAACAGCTTGCAAGAACGTACTCGTAAGGAGAGGCTGACCTGCATCAACAGCCATGTCCATACACTGTGTGTGCGTGTGTGTGTGTGTGTGTGTGTATGTGTGTATGGATCTATGTATGTATGTATGTATGTGCGTGTGTGTGTGTGTGTGTGTGTGTGTGTGTGTGTGTGTGTGTGTGTGTGTGTGTGTGTGTATATGTATGTATGTGTGTATGGATGTATGTGTGTATGTATGTGTGTGTGTGTGTGTGTGTGTGTGTGTGTGTGTGTGTGTGTGTGTGTGTGTGTGTGTGTGTGTGAGTGTGTGTGTGTGTGTGTGTTTGGGGGGGGGGGGGGGGGGGACCATATTCTGTCTTTCAGACGTGCGCTGTCGACAGACAAACCTTAGTGTCAGCAGGCGTTACCATACTGTGTGGGTTTGAAGGATAAATTATGTTTCACACGTGCACTTTTTTCTTCTTCTTTTTTAGAATCAACCCACAAGGGAGTTAATTAGTGCTCGAAAGACGCCACACAAGCACAGCAACAATGACCCGAGTCGCCTCCAGGGGATGTGCCTCTGGCTGAGTTTGTGTACATTGTATTTACACGCATGCCAGGCGAGAGTTACGGTAGGCGACTCAGGTCTTGGTTGTTGTGCTTGCGTTACGTATTTCGAGCGCTAATTAACTCCCCTGTGTGTCGATTCTGCATGAGCGCTCTGTGGCCTCGTTCTGTTTCAGATTTCTGTCTTTCAGACATACGCTGTTGACAGGCAAACCTCAGCCTCAACAGGCTTGTCCATACTGTGTGGGTTTGTGCGTGTGATCGACACGTGCTCAGACACGCTCTATCTTTCAGACATACGCTGTTGACAGGTAAACCTCAGCCTCAACAGGCTTGTCCATACTGTGTGGGTTTGTGCGTGTGATTGACACAGGTGTGTCAACAGGCATGTCCATACTGTGTGGTTTTGTGCGTATGATTGACACGTGCTCAAACACGCTCTATCTTTCAGACATACGCTGTTGACAGACAAACCTCAGCTTCAACATGCGTGTCCATACTGTGTGGGTTTGTGCGTGTGATTGACACGAGATGAAACACGCTGTCTTTCAGACATACGCTGCTTGATAGAGAAGACAGCCTCAACAGGCGTGTCCGTACTGGGTGGGTTTGTGCGTATGCTTGATACGTGCTGACACATGCTTCGTCAGAGCTCAGGAGCTGTGTGAAAGTCGAGGTGGCCGTCCCTAATAAGCCTACGGTTTCTGTGGACGTAAAGCAACACTCAACCAACCAACATGCTCTGTCTTTCAGACGTACGCGGTCGACAGACAAACGTCGGCTTCAGCGTCAACAGCCGTAGCCATGCTGAGTGGAGTGAAGGTCAACTTCGGAACGGTTGGGTTTGACGCACGCGTCAAACGCCGTAACTGCACCCTGGTCAACGACGACAGCGTCCACTTGTCGACCATGGTCCACTGGTCACTCAGGGCAGGTCACGTGACATGTTCCAATTGAATTGCTGCAGGGGACGGTCAGTCACTGACCGTCTCCTTGTCTTTGTTTGCATCTTTGTTGCGTTGCTAAGCGAAGTGTTGGAGCCAAATATGGGGGCAAAAACGCCAACACTATTAAAAAATAACTTCTGCTTTTTTCTTAAAGCCAAACAGTTTGGCGGTAAATAATTTACTATATACTCCATAAGTTTAAGCCTGATTCTTTCTCTTTTTTTTTTGTTTGTTTTTTTTCCCCTTCGAATTCTCACTATTACCAGTTTGCAACCGCCTGACTTTGATATATATATATATATATATATATATATATAATATATATATATATATATATATATATATATATATATATATATATTTACATACTGTTACAATTCGAGACATACTTGACTGCAGTTTGATATAATTCACATGCTCTTCTGAACTCTTTGCTAAGGTATTGTCAGCGCAATCTTTGTGAGGCCACAGGCCACTCCAGTAAGCATTTGAGTCAACGACTTTCGAAAATAGACCTACTGTATACTTCTGCACCGTACAAACTGCCAGGAGATGTTACACTTTGTTATAATTCCAATACTTTGCATGCGACGGTGAACGCGTCTTCATCTTCCTGATCAGTAGGTGTGGTGACGACAGACACTTGCGTGTGGGTGTTCAGGTAAGTCGGTGGGTGTGGGGCAAATCTGTGGGTGTGGTGACGACAGACACGTGCGTGTGGGTATTCAGGTAAGTCGGTGGGTGTGGTGACGACAGACACTTGCGTGTGGGTGTGCAGGCAGGTCGGTGGGTGTGGTGACGACAGACACTTTCGTGTGGGTGTGCAGGCAAATCGGTGCGTGTGGGTATTCAGGTAGGTCGGTGGGTATAGTGACGACAGACACTTGCGTGTGGGTGTGCAGGCAAATCGGTGGGTATGGTGACGACAGACACATGCGTGTGGGTATTCAGGTAAGTCGGTGGGTATAGTGACGACACACACTTGCGTGTGGGTGTGCAGGCAAATCGGTGGGTATGGTGACGACACACACTAACGTGTGGGTGTGCAGGTAAGTCAGTGGGTGTGGTGACGACAGACACTAACGTGTGGGTGTGCAGGCAAATCGGTGGGTATGGTGACGACACACACTAACGTGTGGGTGTGCAGGTAAGTCAGTGGGTGTGGTGACGACAGACACTAACGTGTGGGTGTGCAGGCAAGACAGTGGGTGTGGTGACGACAGACACTAACGTGTGGGTGTGCAGGCAAGACAGTGGGTGTGGTGACGACAGACACTAAAGTGTGGGTGTGCAGGCAAGTCAGTGGGTGTGGTGACGACAGACACTAACGTGTGGGTGTGCAGGCAAGTCAGTGGGTGTGGTGACGACAGACACTAACGTGTGGGTGTGCAGGCAAGTCAGTGGGTGTGGTGACGACAGACACATGCGTGTGGGTGTGCAGGCAAGTCAGTGGGTGTGGTGACGACAGACACATGCGTGTGGGTGTGCAGGCAAGTCAGTGGGTGTGGTGACGACAAAGCACTAACGTGTGGGTGTGCAGGCAAGTCAGTGGGTGTGGTGACGATCAGACACTCGTGTGGTGTTGACAGGCAAGTCAGTGGGTGTGGTGACGACAGACACTAACGTGTGGGTGTGCAGGCAAGTCAGTGGGTGTGGTGACGACAGACACTAACGTGTGGGTGTGCAGGCAAGTCAGTGGGTGTGGTGACGACAGACACTAACGTGTGGGTGTGCAGGCAAGTCAGTGGGTGTGGTGACGACAGACACTAACGTGTGGGTGTGCAGGTAAGTCAGTGGGTGTGGTGACGACAGACACTAACGTGTGGGTGTGCAGGCAAGTCAGTGGGTGTGGTGACGACAGACACTAACGTGTGGGTGTGCAGGCAAGACAGTGGGTGTGGTGACGACAGACACTAAACGTGTGGGTGTGCAGGCAAGTCAGTGGGTGTGGTGACGACAGACACTAACGTGTGGGTGTGCAGGCAAGTCAGTGGGTGTGGTGACGACAGACACTAACGTGTGGGTGTGCAGGCAAGACAGTGGGTGTGGTGACGACGGACACTAACGTGTGGGTGTGCAGGCAAGTCAGTGGGTGTGGTGACGACAGACACTAACGTGTGGGTGTGCAGGCAAGTCAGTGGGTGTGGTGACACAGACATGTGGGTGTCAGAAGTCAGTGGGTGTGGTGACGACAGACACTAACGTGTGGGTGTGCAGGTAGTGGGTGTGGTGACGACAGACACTAACGTGTGGGTGTGCAGGTAAGTCAGTGGGTGTGGTGACGACAGACACTAACGTGTGGGTGTGCAGGTAAGTCAGTGGGTGTGGTGACGACAGACACTAACGTGTGGGTGTGCAGGTAAGTCAGTGGGTGTGGTGACGACAGACACTAACGTGTGGGTGTGCAGGTAAGTCAGTGGGTGTGGTGACGACAGACACTAACGTGTGGGTGTGCAGGTAAGTCAGTGGGTGTGGTGACGACAGACACTAACGTGTGGGTGTGCAGGTAAGTCAGTGGGTGTGGTGACGACAGACACTAACGTGTGGGTGTGCAGGTAAGTCAGTGGGTGTGGTGACGACAGACACTAACGTGTGGGTGTGCAGGCAAGTCAGTGGGTGTGGTGACGACAGACACTAACGTGTGGGTGTGCAGGCAAGTCAGTGGGTGTGGTGACGACAGACACTAACGTGTGGGTGTGCAGGAAGTCAGTGGGTGTGGTGACGACAGACACTAACGTGTGGGTGTGCAGGAAGTCAGTGGGTGTGGTGACGACAGACACTAACGTGTGGGTGTGCAGGTAAGTCAGTGGGTGTGGTGACGACAGACACTAACGTGTGGGTGTGCAGGTAAGTCAGTGGGTGTGGTGACGACAGACACTAACGTGTGGGTGTGCAGGTAAGTCAGTGGGTGTGGTGACGACAGACACTAACGTATGGGTGTGCAGGTAAGTGAGTGGGTGTGGTGACGACAGACACTAACGTGTGGGTGTGCAGGTAAGTCAGTGGGTGTGGTGACGACAGACACTAACGTGTGGGTGTGCAGGTAAGTCAGTGGGTGTGGTGACGACAGACACTAACGTGTGGGTGTGCAGGTAAGTCAGAGTGGGTCTATGTGTGTTGACGGCAGACACTAACGTGTGGGTGTGCAGGTAAGTCAGTGGGTGTGGTGACGACAGACACTAACGTGTGGGTGTGCAGGTAAGTCAGTGGGTGTGGTGACGACGGCGCGAGTGACCCACGCCTCGCCTGCTGCCACTTATGCCCGCAGCCCTGACCGGAACTGGGAGAGGGACAGCGACATGAAGGACCTGCCGGACAAGTGTGTGCCCGACATCGCCACACAGCTCATCAAGAACAACTCCAACATCAACGTCAGTGTTGCACCAACACACACACACGCACGCACGCACTCACGCACGCACACACAGGCACACACACAAGGACGAACACACACAAGCACGCACGAACACACACGCACACACATACACACAGACACAGACACACACACACACACACACACACACACACACACACACACACACACACACACACACACACACACACACACACAAACACACACTCACTCACTCACACATACACACATATGCACGCACGCACGCACGTACACACACACACACGCCCGCACAAGCACACACACGCACAAGCACACAAAAACACACGCACAAGCACGCACGAACACACACACAGACACACACATGTTTATGCAATCATAAAAAATTGCACTGTAAAAATTACCAGATTATGTGATAAGTGCCTTATTATGTTCCGTGTTTCTAACTTGCTCTTTGAGTTTTAAGGCTGCAATGTGTGGTCTTGTTTACAGTGATGGAGTTTATGTTTCGCCACGAATTTAGTTTGTCTGATGAGATGCTAAAGTAATCCTGACCCTTGAACAGAATCGTTACGCCGTGTATCCGCTGTTCCCCCTGATATAACCACACTGGTTGACTGGGCGTAAAACACCAACTTACTGTATCCGCTGGATGCTGTTGCAGGTCATTCTTGGAGGAGGCAGGCGGTCATTCAAGAACCGACTGGACGGCAAGAACCTTATCGAGGTAAGAGTTGAGGGCACACGCAGCTTAAACGGGAACCAGCGGAAGACGCAAGTTGGTCTAAGAACTTTAGAAAATGTGCAACTTTTCCCATGTGCAGGAAATCATTAGGTGAACGGGGGGGGGGTGATTTAGTTCTTCTGGGCGTAGGCATGTTGTAATGCTCTTTACCAATGAATGAAGAGCAGAAGAAAACAAATGTTTCCTGGTGATGCATAATTATGACCTTGACTATTCCGCCCTTGTTCATGACGTCATCGGCACAGAGAGCTGGCAGAGTCGTTTTATTTTTGTTGTTGTTTTCCGCTTCCTTAAAAATAGGAGCAGAAGCAGGTTGAGAAACTGCTGTGTGAGTGTGTGTCTATATTAACTCCCCCCCCCCCCCCCCCCCCAGTTTCAAACCCCGTAGGTCTCTAACTACAAAGTGCAGTTTCAAACCCCGTAGGTCTCTAACTACGAAGTGCACTGCACGATTGTCTGTGTGCAGGAGCACAATACTTCACTCCAAAGTGCAGTTTCAAACCCCGTAGGTCTCTAACTCCAAAGTGCAGTTTCAAACCCCGTAGGTCTCGAACTCCAAAGTGCAATTTCAAACCCCGTAGGTCTCTAACTACAAAGTGCACTGCACGATTGTCTGTGTGCAGGAGTGGCAGGCAGGCATGAGGGCGGAGGGCAAGGCAGCCCGCTACGTGGAGAATGCCGAGCAATTCAGAAGTGTGGACGCTTCCAACACGGACTATCTCTTAGGTAGGTAGAGAGCGATGACTAATTATTACATATAAGCATGCAACTGTATTTGTTTTTTGTTTTTATTTGTTTTTTGTTTGTTTTTTGTTTTTATTTGTTTATTGTGTGTGTGCGTGTGTGTGTGTGTGTGTGTGTGTGTGTGTGTGTGTGTGTGTGTGTGTGTGTGGCGCGCGCCGCGCGCATGTGTGTGTGTGTGTGTGTGTGTGTGTTTGTGCATGCATGCATTCATGTGTGTGTGTGTTTGTGCGTGCGTGCATTCATGTGTGTGTGTGTGTGTGTGTGTGTGTGTGTGTGTGTGTTTGTGCGTGCGTGCATGTCATGTGTGTGTGTGTGTGTGTGTGTGTGTGTGTGTGTGTGTGTGTGTGTGTGTGTGTGTGTGTGCGTGCGTATGTGTGCGCGTGTTTGTGTGTGTGTTTGTGTGTTTATTTCACATCCAACCTTCACCAAGAGATGAACTATTCTATATTTCAGTGTCATTGTCCACTTGTGTAAGGCCGTTTAACTCCATATAAACAGTCACATGCTCGTTGCGCTTGGCAAAGATGACGGGGCAAGGGAGGGGGAGAGAACCGTGAGGAGAGGGAGGCAGGGGGGGTTATCTGCTGAGGGAGGGAGGGGGGATATTGCAGAGAAGAGAGTAGGTGGAAGAGCAGAAAACAACACACACACAAACACAAACATACACACACACACGCGCGCGCGCGCACGCACCCCCCCCCCCCACACTCACACCCACACACACATACACACACAACACACACACACACACACACACACACACACACACACACACACATAATATATATATATATATATATATATATATATATATATATATATATATATATATATATATATATATATATATGTTGTTTTTTGTTTTTTTATAGGCAGAAGAAAGAAAGAAACAAGAGGGGAGAAGTAGAGCACGGTCCTCTTACTTGACTGTCGATCGCCGCGATAACAGAACGGCGTTTACTTCCTTCCTTGTTCATTTAGTTGTTGTTGATGTCGGTGTGTTGCTGCAGGACTGTTCACCGAGAGTCACATGTCATACGAGTTGTCGAGGGACAGCACCAGAGAGCCCTCCATCACCGAGATGACGACCAAGGCTGTGGAGATTCTCCGCAAGAACAAGAAGGGTTTCTTCCTCTTTGTGGAGGGTAAGCTCCATCCTCTCTCCCCTCCACGGTTTTTTTTTTTTTTTTTTTTAGGCAGCGACGCAGGACACTGTCATAATAATTATGAGCGCCATTTTACTCGTCTCCAAAGGGAAGTAATTAGGCGACGCGATAGTGGTCTCCCTTAGACCAGACATGATGGCACTTTCCAGAAGTCTCTCTCTCTCTCTCTCTCTCTCTCTCTCTCTCTCTCTCTCTCTCTCTCTCTCTCTCTCTCTCTCTCTCTCTCTCTCTTCTTCTTCTTCTTCTTCTTCTTCTTCTTCTTCTTCTTCTTCCCCTCACCCAATTCCTCTCAGGAAATTTAGATTTTACGGTGGGAGACGTAATGTACGAAACTGGAATTAGACCAAACTTAATTAAGTGCAGAAAACGACTGTGACCGAAACGTGTTGACTAGAAAAAGATACTATTGTTCTTTGTGGGGATTCAAAGGATAATTATAACCCCCTTACACGGCTGCATGATGATGATAATAGTTGTTGTTGCTGTTTACCTTCCGTTGTCTGGTTTTGTGATTTGTCGCCATCAGATGTTTTTGTGTGATCGAGCTGCCCAAGCGTTCATATAATAAAATCATGACAATATTCTCTTAGTATCGTGTGAAATATTCCTTGTGTCTGTCGGAGCTGTTTCAGAACTCTTTATATAATAAAATTATAATAACTAATATTTAGTTAGTATCGTGTGAAATATTAGTTGTGTCTATCGGAGCTGTTGCATAAATGTTTATAAAATTATAATTTTTTAAATAGCAATGTTTAGTTAGTATCGTGTGAAATATTCCTTGTGTCCGCTGTTGCATAATTCTTTATAAAAGTATAATAAAATAATAGCAATATCGGGTGAAATATTGCTTGTGTCCATCGGAGCTGTTGCAGAATTCTTTGTACCCTGTGCTAGGTGCTCGTATAGACCAAGCTCACCATGACAACTGGGCGAAACGTGCGTTGGAGGAGACAGTATCCATGGACGCCGCTGTGGGCGTTGCCAAGAGAATGACAGGGGACGATACTCTCATTGTCGTCACGGCCGACCACTCTCACGCCATGACCATTGAGGGTTATCCCAAACGCGGCAACAACATCCTGGGTAAGTAGCCTACATGTATACACTGGCCGACTTCGAGCGCTAACCTTGGAGACCAAAGCTAATCTGAATTATGTTCGCTCGAACTCGCTTTGGTTTAACCAACGCGACGTGTGACACCCATGAAGTACGGCACCTTCCTCCAAAGATGTCGCAAACCAGTGCTTGGAGTTTGGGTCCGTCTTCCTCTTCTGCGTTTGAACATGGTTCTGTTCAGATAATCGGTCGGGTGGTTTAGATGAAGGTTGTACTTCAGAATGTCCTCTGTGTTTCCCCACAGCTGTTCTCGCAGCGTTGCTCCGTAGACCAGTTTGGTTTTCTCTCTTGCTTAATATTCTCGCACTTTCTGACCGCTGTTACGACTGCAGTTTCTCAGGTATGGCGGACAGTTAGTGGTTCTGCACAGTCTCTTCTCGTACCTCCTGACGGCCGTGACGACTGTGGTGTCTCAGTTATGGTGGAACAGTTGGTGGTTCTCTCTTGCCTAGTATTCACGTACTTTCTGGCCGTTGTTCGACTGCATTTCTCATATATGGCGGACCAGCTAGTGGTTCTCTCCAGCCCCTTCTTGTGCTTTCTGACCACTATGACGTTCTCTCTAGCCTCTTCTTGTACTTTCTAACCACTATGACGTTCTCTCTAGCCTTTTCTTGTACTTTCTGACCACTATGACGTTCTCTCTAGCCTCTTCTTGTACTTTCTGACCACTGTGACGACAGCAGTGTCTCGGGTATAGTGGACCAATCAGTGGTTCTCTCCATACAACCTCTTCTTGTACTTTCTGACCGCTATGACGACTGGTGTTTTTTTTCTTCAGGTATGGCAGACCAGTTAGTGGTTCTCTCCAAGCTTTTCTTGTACTTTCTGACCACTATGACGATCTCTCCAGCTTCTTCTGGTTTTCAGTATGGCAGACCAGTTAGTGGTCCTCTCCAGCTTCTTCTCGTACTTTCTGACCGCTATGACGACTGTGGTGTTTCAGATATGGCAGACCAGTTAGTGGTCCTCTCTAGCCTCTTCTCGTACTTTCTGGCCGCTATGACGACTGTGGTGTTTCAGGTGTGGCGGACCAGTTAGTGGTCCTCTCTAGACTCTTCTTGTACTTTCTGACCGCTATGACGACTGTGGTGTTTCAGGTGTGGCGGACCAGTTAGTGGTCCTCTCTAGTACTTTCTGACCGCTAGCTATGACATTCTTTCCAGCCTCTTCTTGTACTTTTTGACCACTACGACGACTGCGGTGTCTCAGGTATGGCGGACCAGTTAGTGGTTCTTTCTTGACCATTCATTAACTTTCTGACTGTTACGACGACTGTGGTATATCAGGTCTGGTGGACCCGGTGGACCCTGGCCAGGAAACGGTCGACGGCAAGCCCTACGCCACTCTGGTCTACGCTGACGGACCGGGGCCGAACCGCAGTCTTGACCTCTCCACTGTTGATATGAGTGAGTTCACTGGCTTCTTGAATGCTGGCGTGGTCGGTTTTCTATAGATTGCTGGTGTGGTGGTTGCTTAATAGCTGTTGTAATGATTGAATAATTGCTGGTGTGATAGTTGCTTCATTGCTATTATAGTGCCTGCTTGGTTGCCGGCGTGGTGTTGTTGTTGTTTTATTGCTTGTTTGATTAATGGTATAATTGTCGATTTATGGCTGGTGTGGCAATTGCTGGAATGGTGATACCTTGATTTGGGGGGTTTGGGGTTGCTCGATGTTTGGTGTGGTGGTTGGCTTATTTTGGTGTGGTGGTTGCTTGGTTGCCGGCATTATAGTTGCTTGATTGCTGGTGTGGTGGTTTGCTGCTTGTTTGCTGGTGTGGTGGTTGCTTGATTGCTGATGTGATGGTTGTTTGATTGCTGGTGTGGCGGTTGCTTGATTGCTGGCGTGGTAGTTGCTTGATTGCTGGTGTGGCGGTTGTTTGATTGCTGGTGTGGTTGTTGCTTTATTGCAGGTGTGGTGGTTGTTTGATTGCTGGTGTGGTGGTTGCTGCGTAATTTCTGGTGTGGTGGTTGTTTGATTGCTGGTGTGGTGGTTGCTGGTGCGATAGTTGTTTGATTGCTGGTACGATGGCTGCTTGATAACTGCAATAGTGGTGCTGGAGATGAGCGTGTTTGGTTGCGTGTATTTGTTAGTAGGTTGTTGGCATGATGCTTTAGTGTTGTTGTTTGTGGGGTGTGGTTTTTTTTCTTTTCTTGTCTATTCCTTGTAGTGGTTGCTTGCTTGCTAGTATGGTGGTTGCTCGATTGCTGGGCTGTTGAGGTCTTTTGCTGCTTTGTGTGTTTGGGGAGGGTGGGGGTGGTGTAGCTAATAGTTGAATGGGTAATTATTATTATTATAATTGGTTAGCCGCTACTACAGGCTGCTTACTGGCGGAGGGCACAAAGATCATATTTCGCTGCCTTGTTAGTCGCTTACTGTTAGACTCTGCGTAATAATGTTTCCATGCAAGCCTCATAGTGGCGATGACAACCATCGTAGTGACAATGACAAGCCTCACAGCAGCAATGAAAAGCCTCATGACGAGCCTCGAAGTCGTAATGACTAGTCTCACACTAGCAATGACAAGCCTCGTAGTGACAATGTCAGTGATCATCGTAGTAGCAATGACAAGCGAGCATCGTATTGTCGATGACAAGCCACGTAGTAGCAATGGAAAACATCGTAGTGACAATGACAAGCGAGCCTCGTAGTTTCAATGACGGGCGTCGCAGCGGCAAGAACAAGCCTTGTAGCGGCAATGACGAGCCTCGTAGTGGTTGTAACGAGATTCGTAGCGGCAATGACGAGCCTCGTAGTGGCTATAACGAGATTCGTAGCGGCAATGACGAGCCTCGTAGTGGTTGTAACGAGACTCGTAGCGGCAATGACGAGCCTCGAGCCTCGTAGGGTGGACCCTTTTTAACGAGACTCGTAAAAACGGCAATGACGAGCCTCGTAGTGGCTGTAACGAGACTCGTAGCGGCAATGACGAGCCTCGTAGTGGCTATAACGAGACTCGTAGCGGAATAGAGAGGGATAGCACACGGGTGGTAGTGGTAGTGGTGGTGGTGGTGGCGCAACCCGACTGTCTACCTACGCTTGTGCGCGTGACTCAAGCGTAACGGAGCCCAAGTCGCACAGATCGCCACCTAAACACCTGCCCCTTCACACAGAAAGTCATTTGAGAAGGTCCATCCAGTGACAAACTTTACAAATCAATCTTTAGCGGCATCACTGGTCAAGTAGTTGTTATGCTCGTAAAACTGACAACAAAGACGCACTCGGCGGCAGCTGGTTACTTCAGTCAGTTGCACCGCTACGGTCCACCATTTTGGTTTCGGATGAACTCGATAGGGTTGCATCGTAAAGCTAAAACAGCAATAAAATCAACAAAAGCAATCCACATTACAATCTCATACAAGAATACGATGCTAATCTACAAAGAAAAGTAAACGTTTAATGTTTACATAGCAAAATAAAGCCAAATGGTCCCTACGAATTCACTGCGGTGAGAACGCAGCAGTAGACGAAAAACTTGAGTCATGTGGTAAACAATCTTCGTAACCTCTGACCTCGACCTCTGATCCTCACACAAATCGCTGACGTCACGAGAGAAAATAGTTCCCTAACCACTACTACTACCACTACCACCCGTGTACTAACCCTCACTAATGACGAGCGTCGTAGTGGTTAGAACGAGCCTCGTAGCGGCAATGACGAGCCTCGCAGTGGTTATAACGAGCCTCGTAGTGGTTATGCGAACCTTGTAATGGCAATGACAAACTTCGTAGTGGCGACGAAGAGTCTTGTAGTGGCAATGACAAGCTTCTTAATGACAACGAAAAGCCTTATTGTGACAAGCCTCGTCGTGGCAATAGCAAGCCTCGTTGCAGCAGTGGCGAGCCTCGTATTGGCAATCACAAGTCTCGTAGTGATTATGACGAACCTTTTTAACGCCAATGAAAAGCCTCGTAGTGGCGATGACAAGCCTCACAGTAGCGATGACAAGCCTTATTGTGGCGATGGCAATTAAGCCTCGTAGTGGCAATGGCGAACCTCGTATTGGCAATGACAAGTCTCGTAGTGATTATGCGAGCCTCGTAACGTCAGTGAAAAGCCTCGTAGTGGCGATGACGAGCCTCGTAGTGGTTATAACGAACCTCGTAGTGACAACGACAAGCCTCGTAGAGGTTGTGGCGAGCCTCGTAGTGGCAGTGACACCGAAAGTAATAAGATTTTTTTTTAAATATATATTTATAATGCGCCTGTCCCAGTTCTGCAAAAACCGAGCTCCAAGCACAGTACTGCTTCACATATCAGGCTCAATACATAGCTAAAAAATACATGCATAAAAATAAAAATAAACTCTCTCTAGTTAATACAGTTGCATCTGACATGACAAAGATTATGACCAACTGATTTTAAAATTTCGTTTTAAATAAAAATCGTATTACTGTAATAATAATTTTAAAAAATAAAAAAATAAAAAATATGTTTGTCTCTCCACCAGCCGCGGACGACTTCCGGTACCAGACGGCCGTCCCCTTCCAGCCGGAGTGGGCGACTCACGGCGGCGAGGACGTGGGCATCTACGCCACGGGCCCCATGTCCCACCTGTTTCACGGCGTGCACGAACAGAACTACATCGCCCACGTCATGGCCTACGCGTCCTGCGTGGGGCCCAACACTGGGCATTGCGATGAGCCCCGACCTGACCCCGACGATGCCTGCACAGGGGGCGCCGTGGTCGCCAGTGGGCAAGGAGGGCTTGCCGGCCTTCTTGTGCTGAGTTCGCTGGTTTACTGGTTTTGAATTCGGACTGTGGAGTAGTAGTCTGGTTGCCGAAATATGCCATCGGACCGTTTTCCCTCTGTGTACCTTTTTTTATGTGTTGTGTGTGTGTGGGGGGGGGGGGGGGGGGGGGGGGGGGAGTTCTTGTAAGTATTTTTTTATCATCATCATCATCATATAATAATAATAATAATAATAACAATAATAGTACATAGCACTACTATAGCGCCATGTCCATAACATGACTTAGCTCAAAGCGCTTTACCCAAAAAAAGTACGTACATATTTACACTGTATAGGACATCAGTAAACCTATTAACACCACCTCCTCTACGTACACACATCCACTCAATAGTCAAACTGTGCAGAAAAGGTGTTTTACAAACCAAGAGAGAAGCGTTCTTTAAAAAGATGTGTTTCAGATTTTTCTTGAAAGAGGAGAGGGATGGAAAGTTGCGGATGTTTGTAGGAAGAGAGTTCCAGATTTTAGCTGCTTGAAAGTGAAAAGATATGTTTCCAGCAGATCTGGAGTTAGTTTTGGGGACTTTCAACAGTTTTTTCACTGTTGGACCGAAGATTAAGAGTTCGAGAGGGTTGGTAGGTGTGAAGCAATTCTGAAAGGTACGGAGGAAGAGAATTGTCAAAGTGCCTGAAGGTAAGTGTGGCAATTTTGTAGTGGATACGGGCCTCAACAGGGACCCAGTGTAGTTTTTCCAGAAGTGGATTAACGTGGTCTGATTTTCGTTTGCGGAGGAACAAGCCTGGCAGCATTGTTTTGAACTTTTTGTAGTCGGTTCAGTGAAGATGGTGGAAGGCCAGAGAGGGTAGAATGGCAGTAGTCAAGCCTGGATAAGATCGGAGATGAGACTAACTGGCCAGTATTTGCATCTGAGAGGTATGGTCTGACAGAGGCTATAATAAATGGGCAGTACTTGCGTATTTGTCTGTGCAGCTTCTGTAGTTGTTTGATTTACTATTCGTTCATTCAATTATTGGTCTCTTTGTTGCTATATTTGTCTATGCAGCTTCTGTAGTTGTTTGTTAGTTGTTGTTATTGTTGTTGTTGTTTCTTTTTTTCTTTTTCTTTTTTGTGAGAGAGAGAGGTGTGTGTGTGTGTGTGTGTGTGTGTGTGTGTGTGTGTGTGTGTGTGTGTGTGTGTGTGTGTTTACCTCCACGTGCATTTTAGCTGTATGGCAGTGTACTTGTACTTAGTAGAAGCTATTAAGTGATTGTTCTTTTGTATCTGAAGATTTGTCTTCAGATGTCTTCTGATCTACTGTATTTATATTTCTGCAACACAATAAATCATCCCACTTTCTTATGTTCGTTTTGTTATCCACCGTTAAAAAAATCAGTTCGAAACATTTTCCATTGACTTAATGATGTGGCCTGCCCCCCGTCCCCTTCCGCCACCCATTTATTCCACTCGCCACCGCCACCCTCACCCTCCACCCTCACCCCCATTTTTTTTTTTTTTTTAAATATTTTTTTTATGCACACTCAGCAACTTCAAGAATGAAGCAGTGTGATACATTTCATAGTATTACGGTCCGCAAATAGTATGAGAATGTGCGTGCGTGCGTGCGTGCGTGTGTGTGTGTGTGTGTGTGCGTGTGTGTGTGTGTGTGCAGACGGAATGAACTTGAAGTATGCACTACGTCGGCATATCCACATATCAGTTCATTCCGTACTATGCCAGTATAATATACACACAAGTGTACGCACAAACCATTTGAGGACAGCGAACCGACAGGGCTAAAAGTGGATATTGCCCTCGCTTTTGCAGTTAGCTTTGCTCTTTTCCAGTTGTTTGTCTGTATACCTGGCAAGCAGCCTGCTGACTGCCATCTAATGCTTGAAACTGTCTAGCAATACATGCTGAACTATGCCAAAGCTTTGCCATCCAGCAGCATCCGTTTAATTATTCCTGAACATAAATTATTTTGCACGTGCGCAATGCTGGTGAGACGCTAGGTTAGCATACACCGGTAATTTCCGGTATTTTACAGATTAAGATCAGCATATACCGAAAACAGACTCAGGAATCGGTCAGACGACATTTTACTTGACCTGTTCTCAAAAAACAAAAACAAAAATAAATAAACGCAGCACAGGAGGAGAGAGAGAGAGTGGCATGTGTGTGTGTGTGTGTGTGTGTGTGTGTGTGTGTGTGTGTGTGTGTGTGTGTGTGTGTGTGTGTGTGTGTGTGTGTGTGCGTGTGTGTGTGTGTGTGTGTGTGTGTGTGTGTGTGTGTGCGTGCGTGCGTGCGTGCGTGCGTGCGTGTGTGTGTGTGTGTGTGTGAGTGAGTGAGTGAGTGAGTGAGCGAGTGACCATTCATACCGGACGAAGATAAAGAAACTGGAAAAGACACTCGATACCGATTTCGTTCTGCCACGTTGATGGCAGAAAGTTTAAATGCTGCAAACAGCGAACAGTAAACGTATCCATACATTTTCAGTTTCCAGCGGAAACAAACGAGGACGTGTTTGTTGCTGGTAGGATTTGGATGAATGGGAGCACTGTGCAAGTCGACCACAAAGCCCGGAAGTTGGACATGCTGAGTGTTGACACTGACAAAGTTACATCTTGGCTGGACGTTGCGGTATATTTTGGTGGTAAATTTTGCTAGTAGTAACTGAGTTGGCTTTATCTTGATGACTGGCACCTAGGCATGATTTTGGCGGTGTTTTTAGCTGAAATATGGCTGGATGCTGGCAATAATTTATCCGAAACTTGTAGCAACTTGGATTTATCTGGGAATAATGTTGGCCCAATGTTGGATCAAACCTTCAGAACTGAACATATCAAAATCGGAGGAGGGGCATGAAAGACAAATTTCCTTGTAAACTTGTACTGGGACAAGAAATATTCTCATTCTGATTCTGAACGTTACGGTAAACTCCAAAATCAGATCCAAACACATAAAAGATTCAAAAGAATGCTTCTTTATTAGAACATAGACAACAGATATGCAAATTTTCAGGGGAATCCCCATCTTCAGGCCACAAAACGATACTTAAACAACAGCGAAACGGTTAAAAACAATGATAATGATATGAGAGGTGAAGCAACTTATCTTTTTTGTTGTTGTTGTGGTCAGTGCTTGCCGGAAGAATCAAAAATCAGAAGAAGAAAAAAAGCAAGTTAAAATGTCACACAATCAAGCAAATCAGAGCACAAGAACAAAATTATTGTGCTTTAGCAAAAGAAGGTGTCAGTATGCCAACATGCGCAAAGTTCCAGGAAATTCAGTTGAATTCATGAACTTGGGACCAGCTTTAAAAGGCAGGTGTTGATCAGTATCAATTTTTAAAGACAGGCGTTGGTCAGTACCAATTTTTAAAGACAGGCGTTGGTCAGTACCAAATTTAAAAGACAGGTGTTGGTCAGTACCAGTTTTATAGACAGGTGTTGGCAAATACCAATTTTAAAGACAGATGTTGGCCAATACCAATTTTAAAAGACATATGTTGGCCAATACCAATTTTAAAAGACATATGTTGGCCAATACCAATTTTAAAGACAGGTGTTGGCCAGTACCAATTTTAAAAGACAGGTGTTGGCCAGTACCAATTTTATAGACAGGTGTTGGCCAATACCAATTTTAAAGACAGATGTTGGCCAATACCAATTTTAAAAGACAGGTGTTGGCCAGTACCAATTTTAAAAGACAGGTGTTGGCCAGCACCCATTTTAAAAGACAGGTGTTGGCCAGTACCAATTTTAAAAGACAGGTGTTGGCCAATACCAATTTTAAAGACAGATGTTGGCCAATACCAATTTTAAAAGACAGGTGTTGGCCAGTACCAATTTTAAAAGACAGGTGTTGGCCAATACCAATTTTAAAAGAGAGATGTTGGCCAGTTTTCTCCCAATACAAACCATAGAAATCAGTCTCAGCTTAAAGTTACTCTGCACGTGTATCTCGTTTTACTCATACACACGTTTGCTTATGATGAATTAAGCACATCGTTCATGAACATACATACGCTGTGCGCTACTCTTATTTGGTTCCCGTTTTGTTCTCTCTCTTTCTAAGTAGTAAACATGGTGCTTAACGTCCACAGAAACCACAAGGCTTATTAGGGATGGGGAGATGGGAGGGGGGGCGGGATATGAAGGTAGGGGAAGAGGGAGATTATATACCTATCACTACACTGTCACCACCAGAATGACTCCTGCATTAAGATGGGCAGCGATAAGGGCCATTTTAATGTTTCATTAATTGTGAGGGACAAAGTCACAAACAAGACAGTGTCCACAAACCACAATTTTTGAAGAGAAAGGAGAGCCGAAGCGGATTCGAACCGAGGTCCTTCTGCTTACCAGCCTGACGCCTTACCGCTAGGCCAAACCGGCTCACTCTCTCTCATTCTAAGTAAGTAAACATGGTGCTTAACGTCCACAGAAACCATGAGGCTTATTAGGGACGGTGAAGATGGGGAAGGGGGTATGGAGGTGGGGGGAGAGGGAGGTTATATACCTATCGCTACACTGTCACCACCAGAATGATTCCTGCATTAAGATGTGCAGCGATGAGAGCCATTTTAATGTTTCAGTAGGAAGTGATGGACAAAGTCACAAGACAGTGTCCACAAACCACAACCTTTCTGAAGAGAAAGGAGAGCCGAAGCGGTATCGAACCGAGGTCCTTCCGCTTACCAGCCTAACGCCTTACCGCTAGGCCAAACCGGCTCACATTTCTCATTCTTCTTTTTCTTCTGTGTTTATACCCCACATCGGCCTCCCCACCAGGTTGCTGTTTTTACTTTTCTCTCTTTCTGTCTTAAAGAACAAATCTGAGACGAGTGTTCTAAAACAAGATCCAAACACATAAACACAAGATCCAAAAACATTCACATGTTGTGTTTTATCTTACTAGATAGCGTTCTTTTTTTTTTATGTGTTTAATTTCATGCCTTTTTCGAAATATGGGGGTGTTTTTTGTTGTTGTTTTTTTTTTAGTTCTTATTATTTGGCATACAATCAGTTCTATCTCATCTGGAAAATTCAGTCAAGTGACACTTGCAACAATCTCCCCCAGGACATGATGCCCTCCAATACTCTCTCTCTCTCTCTCTCTCTCTCTCTCTCTCTCTCTCTCTCTCTCTCTCTCTCTCTCTCTCTCTCTCTCTCTCTCTCTCTCTCTCTCTCTCTCTCTCTCATAATAGATACGTGAGCGTGTTCATCTCTAGGCTCCACTGTGTGTGTGTGTATGTGTGTGTGTGTGTGTGTGTATGTGTGTGTGTGTGTGTGTGTGTGTGTGTGTGTGTGTGTGTGTGTGTGTGTGTTGGTGTGTGTGTATGTGTGTGTATGTGTGTGTGGTACGTGCGTGTGTATGTGTGTGTGTGTGTGTGTGTGTGTGTGTGTGTGTGTGTGTGTGTGTGTGTGTGTGTGTGTGTGTGTGTGTGTGTGTGTGTGTGTGTGTGTGTGTGTGTGCATGTGTATGACTGTGTGTTTGTCTGTTTCTCTGCTTCTCCGTCGGTGTCTGTCTGTCTGTCTGTATGCCAGTGTAATAATCTTTCAACACTCGTCAGACACAGTTATGTAGCCGCTGTGTCTATCCACTGCACTATCGATGGACGAACACATCCTGAAAGCGAACGAGACAGCGTAATTAATGCAGCTGCGTGTTAGAACGTGACTCGACTATGCTAGGCCCGATAAGAAGGTGGACGTTCAGGTATATACCCACTCAGTCAAGCACGTGAAGGCCAAGGATGATGCAGCTGCTCTGTGTTTGCTTCTAATTCATTTTCATCGTGCCTCTGTGAGTCTGGCAGTAAGCCCTGGGTATTTTGTCTTCTGGTTGTTCCTGTCTTTCTCAAGTCCTGCTCACAGCCTCTTAATCTCTAGCTGAACTTGTCCAGCTCTGTGTTCCTTCTAGGTCTCCGCGTTCGTCTTCGGATGACGGAACTGTTCGCATCGCCATCTTCAAAAGGAAACAGCATGGTGGTCGTACCTTTTGTTTGTTTGCTGCACCAATCTGAAATTTCCTTCCTTTCGCTCTCTGTGACAACTCTTCCCTCTTTGTCTTTAAAATTGGTTTTAATACTTACCTCTCAAACAGTATTCTGACCAGTAATTGTTTGTTTTTATGTTGCAAAAATCTCTCTCTCTCTCTCTCTCTCTCTCTCTCTCTCTCTCTCTCTCTCTCTCTCTCTCTCTCTCTCTCTCTCTCTCTCTCTCTCTCTCTCTCTCTCTCTCTCTCTCTCTCTCTCTCTCTCTCTCTCTCAGAGCTCTTCTAGCCCTGCCTTCAAGCTAGTCTCATGTCAAACTTACCTGTGTGTGTGTGTGTGTGTGTGTGTGTGTGTGTGTGTGTGTGTGTGTGTGTGTGTGTGTGTGTGTGTGTGTGTGTGTGTGTGTGTGTACGCGTCCTTGCTAGCGGTCATGTGTGTGCGTATACTTTACCACGCTTTGGTTGAAAATGTTTATTAATTTCTGTATGTTTAGTTTTTTTGTTCACATACCACTGACGTGTATATGGGTATTTGCGTGTTATTATTATTATTAATAGTTTGAATGTGTCTTCAAATGTCACGGAAGGCGTCTTTGCTTTCTAAATAAAAATTCTGAACTCCGACTTTGCTCCTCATGAGTGAAATAAAACAGGAAGGCCCTGGCATCTAACTCGCTAGCAAAGTTTGCAGCCTAGGTGTTTCTCTTGATCCCACTTTATTTCCAGTCTCAAATCTCTTCCGTTGATCGTTTATATGCTATCCGGAACTTCGTAGCATCAGCGCAATACGCTAATGTCTCTCTGAAGATATCAAAATAAACAAAAATGTTGCGTGCTCTTGTTATCCAAAGAAAAAAATACTCTGTCGGAAAGCTGTCGTAAGTATCTTCTCTTTAAACTCCAAAAGGTCCCGAACAGTGCTGCTGAACTCATTTTCAGAAGACGCAAATCCGCCGACGTCATTCCTGTGCTTCCTTCTTGTCACTTGCTACGTATTAAGCAGATAATATAATACAAACCACTCCGTTTTGCTTTGAGATCATCTCTGAGCAGGTCCCTCTACCTTTAGGACCTTTTTATGACTTTACACAGATTCTCGGCAGCTCAGCACTTCTGCAGACATTCGAATTAATTAATGTACCGCCAGGAAAATAAGTAAGTAAGTAACTTAGTGTTTTACGCCCAGTCAACCAGTTGCCAGTAAGCAAGTAAGTAAGTAGGTAACTTGATGTTTTACGCCCAGTCAACCAGTTGCCAGGAGAGTAAGTAAGTGGGTAACTTGGTGTTTCACGCCCAGTCAACCATTTGCCAGGAGAGTAAGCAAGTAAGTAAGTAAGTGGGTAACTTGATGTTTTACGCCTAGTCAACCAGTTGCCAGGAGAGTAAGTAAGTAAGTAAGTAGGTAACTTGATGTTTTACGCCCAGTCAACCAGTTGCCATGAGAGTAAGTAAGTAAGTAACTTGGTGCTTTACGCCCAGTCAACCAGTTGCCAGGAGAGGTAACTTGGTGTTTTACGCCAAGTCAACCAGTTGCCATGAGAGTAAGTAAGTAAGTAACTTGGTGTTTTACGCCCAGTCAACCAGTTGCCAGGAGAGTAAGTAAGTAAGTAGGTAACTTAATGTTTTACGCCAAGTCAACCAGTTGCCAGGAGAGTAACTAAGTAAGTAACTTGGTGTTTCACGCCCAGTCAACCAGTTGCCAGGAGAGTAAGAAAGTAGGTAGTTTGGTGTTTTACGTCCAGTCAACCAGTTGCCAGGAGAGTAAGTAAGTAAGTAAGTAACTTGGTGTTTTAGGCCCAGTCAACCAGTTGCCAGGAGTATAAATAAGTAGGTAACTTGGTGTTTTACGCCCAGTCAACCAGTTGCCAGGAGTATAAGTAAGTAACTTGGTGTTTTACGCCCAGACAACCAGTTGCCAGGACAGTAAGTAAGTAAGTAACTTGGTGTTTCACGCCCAGTCAACCAGTTGCCAGGAGAGTAAGTAGGTAAGTAGGTATCTTGGTGTTTTACGCCCAGTCAACCAGTTGCCATGACAGTAAGTAAATAAGTGGGTAACTTGGTGTTTTACGCCCAGTCAACCGGTCGCCAGGAGCAGGACATCGCCGCCTACTCAGTGGTGTCGGGAATAGCTCAGTTGGTAGAGTGTCCGACTGAAAAACCAGGCGCAGTAATTACGCGGGTTCGAGTCCCCGGTGCGGCAAGGGATTTTTCAGTCTCCGAGAGTCAAGTTCCAGCGCAGACTCTCTTGAGGTGTCCGTACAGCCCACGTGTGCAATCGCCCGCATCGACATCCCAAGCTCACTGGCAGCCATACCCACACTCCGAGCGTCGTTTTCCGACACCTTCCTCCAAAGACCCACACTCCGAGCGTCGCTTTCCGCCACCTTCCTCCAAAGACCCACACTCCGAGCGTCGCTTTCCGCCACCTTCCTCCAAAGACCCACATGCGTAAACCAAGAGCGTCGCTTTCCGCCACCTTCCTCCAAAGACCCACACTCCGAGCGTCGCTTTCCGCCACCTTCCTCCAAAGACCCACACTTCCAGCGTCGCTTTCCGCCACCTTCCTCCAAAGACCTACACTTCCAGCGTCGCTTTCCGCCACCTTCCTCCAAAGACCCACACTCCAGCGTCGCTTTCCGCCACCTTCCTCCAAAGACCCACACTCCGAGCGTCGCTCCCTTCCTAGCCATCCGTCGCTCCGCACCTTCTCAGCCCACTCCGTGCGTCGCTTTCCGCCACCTTCCTCCAAAGACCCACACTTCCAGCGTCGCTTTCCGCCACCTTCCTCCAAAGACCCACACTCCGTGCGTCGCTTTCCGCCACCTTCCTCCAAAGACCCACACTTCCAGCGTCGCTTTCCGCCACCTTCCTCCAAAGACCTACACTTCCAGCGTCGCTTTCCGCCACCTTCCTCCAAAGACCCACACTCCGAGCGTCGCTTTCCGCCACCTTCCTCCAAAGACCCACACTCCGAGCGTCGCTTTCCGCCACCTTCCTCCAAAGACCCACACTCCGTGCGTCGCTTTCCGCCACTTTCCTCCAAAGACCCACACTTCCAGCGTCGCTTTCCGCCACCTTCCTCCAAAGACCCACACTCCGTGCGTCGCTTTCCGCCACCTTCCTCCAAAGACCCACACTTCCAGCGTCGCTTTCCGCCACCTTCCTCCAAAGACCACACTTCCAGCGTCGCTTTCCGCCCCCTTCCTCCAAAGACCCACACTCCGAGCGTCGCTTTCCGCCCCCTTCCTCCAAAGTCCCACACTCCGAGGTCGCTTTCCGCCCCCTTCCTCCAAAGACCCACACTCCGTGCGTCGCTTTCCGCCACCTTCCTCCAAAGACCCACACTCCGAGCGTCGCTTTCCGCCACCTTCCTCCAAAGACCCACACTCCGTGCGTCGCTTTCCGCCACCTTCCTCCAAAGACCCACACTCCGTGCGTCGCTTTCCGCCACCTTCCTCCAAAGACCCACACTCCGTGCGTCGCTTTCCGCCACCTTCCTCCAAAGACCCACACTCCGAGCGTCGCTTTCCGCCACCTTCCTCCAAAGACCCACACTAGTGCGTCGCTTTCCGCCACCTTCCTCCAAAGACCCACACTCCGAGCGTCGCTTTCCGCCACCTTCCTCCAAAGACCC
>JABMCL010002880.1:0-2500 GCA_018857735.1 Alviniconcha marisindica | reverse complement strand
CCTTGCGCTGCTTCGTCTGGATAGCAATCGGCGCTCTGCCAGCCGTAGTAGCAGCAGTAGTCGTTATTACAGCAGTAGCAGCAGCAGTAGTCGTTATAACAGCAGCAGCAGCCGCGCAGCAGCAGTAGTAGTAGTAGTAGTAGCAGCAGCGGTGGTAGTAGTAGCAGCAGCAGCAACAACAACAACAGCAGCAGCAATAGTAACAGCAGCAGCGGCAGTTCTGAGTAGTAGCAGCAGAGCAGTAGTAGCAGCAGCAGCAGCAGTAGTAGTAGCAAAAACAGCAGTAGTAGTAGTCGCAGCAAAAGTAGCAGCAGTAGGAGCAGCAGCAACAGCAGCAGCAGTGGGAAGAGCAGCAACAGCAGCAGCAGCAACAGTACTGAGTAGTAGTAGCAGCAGCAGTAGCAGCAATAGTAGTAGCAAAGCAGCAGCAGCATTAGCAGCAGAAGCAGTAGTAGCAGTAGCCAGGAGCAGCAATGGGGATCGAGTAGCCTAGTAGTAGTAGTAGTAGTAGTAGTACTAGTAGTAGTAGTAGCGCTGCAATAACAACTGCAGTAGCAACTGCACCTGCAGCAGTAGTAGCCTATTGGTAGTAACAGCAGCAATAGCGGTAGTAACAGTATCCAGGAGCAGCAATGGGGATCGAGTAACCTAGTAGTAGTAGTAGTAGCGCTGCAATAACAACTGCAGTAGCAACTGCAGCTGCAGCAGTAGTAGCCTAGTGGTGTTAACAGCAGCAAAGTAAGTAAACACGGTGCTTAACGTCCACAAAAACCACAAGGCTTATTGGGGGCGAAGAATAGCAGCACGGAAGCAGCCGAACGGTATGAGTTAAAACAGCAGCAGTAACAGCAGTAACAGTAAAATCAGCCGCAGTCGGTTATCATTATTCGCTGTTCCTGTGGAGAAAGCAGTATAATACTGATCACAATAATTCCAGACAGCTTCCTCTTAAAACGTTTTTCTGTGCTCGCACTGTGAGCAGTGTCTGCCCACAATCAGTACACAAGGGAGTTAATTAGCGCTCGAAATACGTAACACAAGTACAACAACAAAGACCTGAGTCACCTATGGTAACACTCACCGGGTATGCGTGTAAATGCAAGGTACATAAACTCCTGTTTTTGTACGAAATTTTAGCATGCCGTCTGTATAATTACCAAGGCCAGTTTCCGTGGTTTACATTAGCGTTTCTTCCGTAGTGAGTACGTGGCTTGGCGCGTGCACTAAACCACTACTGCTGCAGTCAGCAAAATGCCAAGGCTGCCGCATACTGACAGACATATGATAACGATGCCAGATAAAGGAGAAAGGAGTCTGTAATGGGCAGACTGATTGCATTAGAGCTGATGGGGCCAAGAGGCAGGCGGGTCAGTGCATGAAATGGCTTACAGGGTGGATGGTGGTTTGGCATCGGGCGAGTACTGTGTACAGGAAAACGGCGGGATTGCAGGGTGGGTGGTGGTTTAACCCCTTCACTGCCCCAGCCTGTAAAATATCCTGGCTGAAAGATACACGGACGCGTCTTTAAACAGTATATTTTCCGGTCCTTTAACCCATCTACTTTCAATACTATGCGTTTTGATGAAAATCCTTTCACATTCCGGTGCGGGGAAAAAAGACAGAAAAGCTGAACGGATTCAGATTTCGCACTTTTTTGGCCATTTTCAAGTGACGTCATGGCAGTGAAGGGGTTAATTGGCATCGGACGAGCACTGTGTACAGAAAATGGCTTACAGGATGGATGGTGGTTTGGCATCGCCCGTACGGCGAGCACTGTGCATAGGAAATGGTTTCCATGGTGAGTGGTTGGCATCGGCCTTCCCGCGCAAGGCTCCAACACTGATGTACAGTACTACAGCCCCTGGCGGTCATTCTGACGTCCTCTTGTAACATGCAGGCACCCGCAGCTGTGACCAGTGTCCGGCTGACCTCAGCCTGCTCCCTCCCAGTCTGTTACTCAGTTGCTGGACTGCAGCATCGTCAGTGCCAACCGCACAGGATCATCTGAGGACAAGCCCCTTTCCAAGGTAAGGTCGATCACTTCTTTACTATTCCATTCAAAGGAAAAAGTGCATGCCGTGATATCTCCAGGCCCTTTTCCTTCTTTCTCTCTGTTAGACCCCGCTACTAGAAAATCCAAGCTGAATCCATGGTAGCTCAGTGGTTTGATTGACATTTGTTTGTGATAAAGATGGGTGATACTTCAACAAATACAGTATCAGGAGCCCTCCAACCCTGCTGTCCCCCCCGCAGGCGGCGCCGGCTCTTACGCCTGAAGAAAGCCAGCCGCCGGACTGTTTACGTTACCGCACTCCTGCTCACTGGGCAGCGGCACATATCGCAAAGAAGAAAACTCTCCTTAGCGTTGCATTTTTAACTGGCTCTCTGCATAAGGCAGAATAAAACTTCAGTCAGCAAAGACTGAATGCAGTATAAAATGCCCGCTGTTTCTAAGTAGATTTACTGTCAGTTATGTCTAATGAGCATTTGTAATGAGGGT
>JABMCL010000203.1:0-10746 GCA_018857735.1 Alviniconcha marisindica | reverse complement strand
AAATTATTTT
Source organism: Alviniconcha marisindica (assembly GCA_018857735.1). Taxonomy (NCBI): domain Eukaryota; kingdom Metazoa; phylum Mollusca; class Gastropoda; family Provannidae; genus Alviniconcha; species Alviniconcha marisindica. The sequence goes on along the minus strand of JABMCL010000203.1, from coordinate 10,736 downwards.
CAGATTTTTTTTTCGAAAATTGAAATTTAAAAAACCGAAAAAAAAAAAAAATTCGAAACCTTTTCATAAAAAATTTTCTTTTCAGGCCTCATACGTTTTTCCCATTTAAACGGGTTTCGTTGTTTTAATCACCCCCCTTTAAAGTTTGTTCACAAAAAACTAAAATTTTTTTTGGTTGCTTATGGAAATTTTTTCCCATTACGGGACCGGGGTGTTTGGCCCAAAAGCCCAGATGGTCCCGATCAGGTGCCAGGGAAGGCAAAGACAGTTTTGAGGAGGTTTTCGGCATCGACCGAAAACCCCTCGATTTTCAGCAGGGGTTGCGGGAAACCGAAATTCAGGGGTCCCAAGCAGTGTTGTGAGAGTGTGGGGGGCAAGAAATTGAAACCCGAAAAGACGGCAAAGTGCTAAAAATTTTTGATTTTTCCCCTTTGGCCCATGAAAATTACTGTTAAAAAGGAAACTGCGCTTTTGTTTGTTTTTTTTGGGGGGGGTTTATAAAAAAAGGAATTAAAATTGGGGCCGTTGATTAAATTGTCAAAAAGTGCCGGGTCTGGGCATGTTTTAAATAAAATTGAACTGAATATGTTTTTGAAAATTTTGGGATTTCTACAAAAAGGGGGAATTGGATTTCAAAATTTAAATAAAAACCCCAAAACCCGACCCTTATTAAGTATTTTTGGGGGTTTTTTCCAGTTTTTTCCTAAAGAGGCTTCACTCAAAGACAGATATATCAAAACCAACTTTTGGGAACCCCCCCCCGAAAAAATAAAAAAAAAACATCGTGTTGTTTTGCTTTATTGTTTTGTTGCGAAGTTTTAATACTTTTGGTCCTGTTTGGGGCACCCAAAAAAAATTAACCCCGGCCCTTTCGGATGAAAATTTGTCTTCAGTAAAAACCTTCGAAGAGAGGGGTTTGTCCAGCCATAAGCCGAAAAATCCCCTTTTTAATTTTATTGCAGTTCCCCCGCAGGCAGTCTAAATTTTTTCCCTTTTTTTTTCGCCACCCCCGGGCTAAACCCCCAAAGTAAACAACGGGCGAGGGCCCGGCCCGAAAACCCAATCCCCGAGTGGCCACCTGCATTAACCGGAGAACCCGGGTTTTTTCCAGCAAACCACGCCCCGATTCTGGCTAAAGTTGCTTGGGGCAGCGAGAAGGTAAAAGGGAAAAAGCAGTAAAACGGGGTGGTTGATTGCGTTTTTACCATTGGGGCTTGAAAAAGGTTTGGAATAAATGAGCTCGTAGAGAAAAAAAAAGGTTTTTTCGTCCCCCTAAACTTTTAATAAAATAGCAAAACGCATCCCAAACCCAAGATGCACAAAAACAACAAAATTTGAGACCCCCTTCCGACCTTTTTTCCACTTTTTTCCCACGACGCTGGGTAAAAAACGGTTTTTGAAAGCAAAAATAAACATGCTCAAAATTACAGCATCTATTTTAGTGACATCGAAAAATAAATTTCATCCTTTCGTTTAAAAGGGGCCCAAACACTGAAAACATTTTCCCTTTCACGTTTTTGCACCCCAAAGCCCCTCAGACGTTCCGGCTTTTTTTCTTGGGGAAGTGAAACTCGGGTTTTAAATTTTGCCCAAAGTTTCAAAATGATGATTTTTTTTTCAGTACCTATTTTTTTTTTTCCCTAAACACTGACTGTTTTTTTACGCCAAGAAAAGGTACCATTTTTTTAAAAAAACAGGTTAAAACTTTTTTAAACGGACATTAAAGGTTTTTTCCCTTTGTCAAAATGTTTTTGCTCCTTTTGCAGAGCAAAGTTACAGACGTTTTTTTTTTCCAAGAGGTCGTAAGGGGGGGGCCCCAGGCCCTTTCCCCACTGAACACTCTGATTTTTCCCCCGCTTTTCCCCAAACAAAAGGGGTTGAGGTTGATGGCCCCTTGAATGTTTATGGTCTGATTTTCAACAATGTTTATTCCAAAAATCGAAAAAATTTTTAAAATTTAGAAAAGGGGTTTTTTCGGGTTTTTTCCTTTCCCCCTTTTCCCCGCCCCAAAATTTCGAAAAGAGAATTATTCCCCTTTTGCATGCCCAGTTAATGAATGGTCGTTGGGGAAACCATTTCCCATGTAAAAGGCCCAAATCCCGACTAAAATGTTATATCACAGTTTAAAGGGAATTTTGGCCCGGTAATCTTTTTTTTAACAAAGAAGAGACGGGCCCAAAAACCCAACCAACTTTCTGCGCCCTTTCGGGTTTGCCACGAGCGATTAAAATTGCCAAAAATCCCGAAAGTTTCGCGGGCCCAAAAGAAAAAAAAGAAGGCCCACTTTCCCCCGGTGCCAGATGCCACGCGGGAAAAAAAACGTCCCGGGGGTTTTTAAGCGGGTCGGGGGTGACCCGGAACAAAGAGGGGAAATGCCAAACGGGATCCAAACGGGCCCTTTTAAAGGCCACCCAGAGGAATTCCCAAAAGGGGCCCTTTCCCAAGTTCATTTAAAAAATTTTTGATTTTATTAGTTTATAATATATAATATATATAATATAAAAAGAAGAATTTTAAAATATAAAACGTGAAACAGGTCATTTATGTACATGTACATAAAAACCAATTTTCCCCTTCCATCGCTTTTTTTTCCCAGTTCTCTGCTTTTTCAGGCTTTTTTTAAATTTTCATTCACCAAAAAGCAGAAAGGTATGGGGGGTTTTTATACATATATTTTTTGTCCCGCCCCCAATTAGTGGATCATTATTAATGATCACCTCATGACTGTAATGTCTTTTGAGGATTGCTTCCAATAATTTGCTTGTATCAAAAGGACATCATTATCGATATTACATATTTACCACCAGTACTTATCACTACAACATTGGCCATTGTAATGATGATGGTTTTTTGGGTGCTAAAAATATTAAAAAAATTTTTTTAAAAGGGTGAAAAGGGTTATTTTTTAAATTTTGTTTAAAAAAAATTACAAAATGGGGTTAACAATGATGTGGTAATATTTACAATAATGCCCGGCAAAAACCCCTATAAATTTTCGCAAAAATTTCAACTGCCATTGATGATTTTTTTCCCGGCCCAAACCCAAAAACTTTTGTGCAATTTAAAAAAGGAGCCTTAGTAACGGATTTTAACCGTCAAAGCACAATACCAGGGTGAGAACTATAAACAAATGTTTTAAAATTTTTCCCTGTTCCCTTTTTTCAAGTTAATTCCCTACACAATATAAAACAAAACATAACAAATACAAAAAATTTCCAAAAACAAACACAATTTTTTTTGGAGTAATGGGTTTTAAAAGGGTGGGAAAGTTTCCCCTTCTGGGTTTTTTTTTTTTGTTTTTTAAAAACCCGGGTGAAAAAAAGGTTTTGGGGTTTTTTTTTGTTTTTGGCCCGAAATGATTGGGAAAGTAAAAAAAACAGTAAAACAACCCAGGCCCCGACGCCAACAAGAGGATACCCCCAAAAAATTTTTTTCACAAAAATATTAAGTAAAAAAAATAACCCTTAGCAAAAAGGGCAAGAAGAACAAACAACAGGAAAAAAAGGGGAAAGGGGCAAAAAAAGCCTCAGATTTTGACAGATTTGAGCAGGAATGGACATCTTCTCAGGGGAGAGGTAGTAGGCAATCGTGCCATGTCGTAACTGTTCACCGTGGCTTAAGCCAAAGGCGTCACCACCGCTTTTCCCAGTAGTTTGACCAAAAACGCCATCAGAAGTATCGGCAGCTTGCCGGTAACACCACTTAGCCGCCATCACAGACATATGTCAGATCAGATCGCATCGTTACTGTTGTCGCTGGCGTTGAATACAAGTCACTTCGATTATGTACTGGACAAGCTCGCACCTGTTAAACATCATGTTAACGAGCGTAAATTGTAGCCATCAGAATTTACATTTTCAGCAGCACAGCCTGGTGCAGCGATACACCAGCAGTTTGCCGGTTTACCTTCACCTGTTCAAGAGCAGATGTGGAGCAACTCCATCCAGGATTCACCAGTGTGAGACACATAGAGAATAATGATGAACAGCCCGTCAATACCTTTCTTCAGCTATAAGTAAGCCGAATGTCACCTCGTTGAGTGCTCATTGTTATTCTCTTTGTTTGTTTGTGCCTGTCGCGATACCAACAGACGAACTCAGAATCGGATCAGTAAAAAAATTTTTTTTAAATACAACAGTATAGCAGCGTAAAGTTCGCGAATGATTCACCAACAGCATTATTTGCCGGAGACTCGTTGCTTATATCTCTCACGTTGCCTGATCGATAATTTCGGATACCACTAATGGACGTGATATGCACATGCTGATTTGTTAACACGCCGCGCAGATGCATATGCCGAGACGATCGCACATCACAAATCTTTGTAAGAAGCACCATGCCTTCAGCCCCGTCAGCAACACGTTGCCAGTTGGGGAGCGAACATGGCAGCGAAAAAAGAACAGCTTTCTTGAGCAGTCCATTCTTTATACCAATGGCGTTGTTCACCATTCCAGTATATTGATACGACTACTCAGAGAGGCGCCGTCAGGAACAGTTGAGTTCAAAAGTTAAATAGCGGTGGAGCCACAATATTTTGGCAAAATGACCATAAACAGCAACAACAACAGGGTGATGGTAGTTACCTGACGGTCTGGGAACAGAATAAAGAATATTACTGATGGTCAATACACTCTGATATAAATAATGTTATGATGGAGCGAGCGTATACATTGTGTGTCTTAGTTGATACGTCAATATTGCAAGTTTTGCTCAAACAGTGATATTGCCTAGAAGCCAATGAAGTGCACATTGTTTTGTTTACCTGAATGATCATTTCGTCAGTGCCCAAGATGTCCCAGGGTCCAAAACATATGTCCCAAAGATGTTGTGCAGGCGGGTATTGCAACAAATCGAAAGATGCTGCAAACGTTCTGATTACTGAGTAGCTCTAATTGATCTGTCGTCGTATACGATTCATTTTTCATCTGTAATGTATATTGTTATTTATATGTGCTATTACTGGTCGTCAGACAAAATAAAACATGAGATATCATGAATACGAGCGTGGTTCGCAACATGTTATACCGTTAAACAGACACACCAGAGTTCATACGTTCATCGCCCATGTTCAGACCAAAGCCGCTGCTCTTATGTCATCCGAGCCGAAAGCGCGAAGCAACAGCAATCGCAGTTCGGTATTCTTCGTTCTTCTTTCTGTTAAAGGATCAAGGCTTTCGGTCAACAGATGCACGCAGATGTACCACAGGTACCACATATATGTTTCGCCAGAAACACATATTTGTTGAGAGTTTATTACTACGTAAAGTCATTGATGGAGAGACGTTTATTAATCGGGGTAGCTGGACAAACACATGGCGTATTGATGGAAGTCGTCACCAGTTGGTTTATCACGATATTTATCGTGGCCTGGCATGCGATGAAACTAATATCGTAAATACAGTTTGGTTGGAACAAATCAGCCAGAATGGACATAGAAATAACACAGTTCCACGGCGCAGATCTTAACAGGAAGAGAGGACGACTATAGAACGCTCCCACCCCTACCCCATGTAATAGAGTTGGGGGCAGGGAGTGGGCTGGAATCATCATGTCTGTCTGTTCTGTTCACAAGATCTTTTCTGCACCATTAAGGTTTAATGACTATTTCTACCATGTGTTCTGAAGTACTGATTTGTTTCCAACCAAACATATTTTGATAGTAGACCATCACATGCCAAAGAGTACAGTGAAAATATCAGCGTTAGCTTAGTCATGTAAATTGTGGCTTTCCATCAATACACCATGTGAACTGTTTCTGTCAATACCCCAGTGTAAACTGCATCTCTCCATCAATGGCCCCATGTGAATTGTGGCTCTCCATGAACACGCCATGTAAACTGTTTCTATCAATACCCCCATGTGAACTATGTCTCTCTGTGAATACCCCTGTGAATTACATCTCTCCATCAATACATGTACTCCCAGTTGAACTCTGTAAAAGGTCTGTTGTTGAAAGCTGTGATCAGGACTGCCCTAGCAAGAAAGAGGGCAGGAACACTGAGGCTGCAGTTGCTGTGGCCCTTCACGCTCAGCTCACAAGTTGAGCATAAAGGGCTACAGCAACTGAGACTTGTTTTTTCAGATTATGCGGCGATGGTTGGTATTAAGTTCTGGTGGTGATGTCTGTTGCTTTGAGATTACTTAACATGGTTGCAGACCACACTCATTGTTATGATATCTCATGGTCTGTGTTGTTGGTCAGATAGTTTGAACAATGCATTTGGTCCTATGCAATAATACTATTTCTGCTTCTAGATTTTGTTTTTGTACAATGCAACATTAGTATGTAAAGTCAGAATGCTCTGCACATATGCAAATATAGCTATAATAAGGATCTGTATATGTGTATTGTCTCCCCCACCTCCCCAACTGATATATTTTAATTATTTAGGAAGGCTGTTGGGTTGTGGTGGGATAGTGCACCACTTTTACTTGTCAGCTTTAATTTTTCTTCCATGCTGATGGAAGTCATAATTTCTTCAGTGTTTTTTTCTTTGTTGGCACTGGTCTAAAATCTTCTAACCACTATGTGCTGGTGGTCACTGATGACACACTTGGGTAGCAAAACCAGTGTCTAACCAAGGCAACATAAGGCAATAGTCCTCCCCGTGTTTGGCTTTTGAGGATGAAAAATCTGAATCAGCTCTGGTGACAAGTCAAATTTCGACTCTCAGTGTCAAATTGTTTTAGTCAGGGGCAAGCATGTTTCAGATTTGGTGCAGTGCATCCTGCCTGCAACATCTTTAGACAAGAATTGTAGGCGTTATATTTTGCAGAACATATGTGTTTTTTCGTTCTTTTTTCTAGGACATCTTAGGGTACTGAGCAAATGAAGTCATTCAGATTAAACAAAATAATGTCACACTTGTGGCCTACTGCGGCAATATCACTGTTTGAACTAAAACACTTGAAAAGTAATAACCTCCGACTGCAAGGGAGAATACTCTCAACTAAGACACACAAATATTATACACTCATCCCATCATGGTGTATATATCTTTCAATGTTTATATAAGTGTGTGTGTGCATGTGAAATATTAAAAAAAGGCCTTTGTTTTCTGTTTCCCAGAGCCAAATCAAATTTAGCCTATCCTTTGTTGTTGTTGCTCGGCATGCTTGATTTGCATTGGTCAGTACCCCCTGCCAGAATATTCTTTTCTTATGTGAAACCCACCACTATTTAGCTTTTTAGACTCAACTGTTATGGTGGCATGAAGCAGTTACTCTCTATGAGATAGTCATCATCAGTATACTGGAATGGTGGGCATTGATTCTTCATACTGTGCTTTGCCATTGAAAGGTTTTGATGCATGAATAGCCACAGGTATAAAAGAATAGACTGCTCCAAAAGCTGTCTCAGTGAAGCCACCACACTGCCATGTTGTCACTCCCCAAACAAACTTTCACCCAATCTGCAGCTGTGTTGCTGACTGAACAGAGAATAGTGCTCTTACAAAGATTTGTGTGTGCAGTCTGTGCACAAATCAACATATGCATATCACACGCAGCAGTCTGTGCACAAATCAACATGTGCATATCACATGCAGCATGTTTTAACAATCCATTAGTGTTATCAGAAGTCTCTTGTCCGATCAAACAACTGATAATATAAACAAAGAGGGATATAAAATAACAGAGAATCGTCAGCAAAATAGTTGTATTTCGTCAAAGATCTCAGCATTCACTTGAACTTGCATATATATACTGTTGTATTTAAAAAAAATTTTTTTTTACTGATTGTTCTTTTTATTCTTATTGTCTATTAGATGTAATAAAATCATAACAAACAAACAAAACAAAAAAGGAGCAAAAATGTGCTAACAAAGGAAACACTCAAACAGGAGTGACATTTTGACTCAGCTTGCCCACCAAGGAACAGCAGAGAAAGAACAAGAAAAACCAAAGGAATTATTGTCAGGACTGGTTTCTCATCAGTGCTCTCTATGTGTGTGTCTCTCTCACACTGAGTAAAGAATCCTAGATGTGGAGTTCCTCCACATCTTATGCTTGAACAAGGGTGAGGGTGAGAAATGAGCAAACAAAACTCAGTACAAAACTGCTGAACTGAACCAACCAAGGTCAACTGCACCAGGCAAAGTACTGTAGGAATGAAAGGGTTGTAGCACTTGAAATAATAAATTCCTGATGAAAGCTGAAATTTTTACTATGTTAGCATGATGTTTATGATTGCAGGCTTGATCCAGAGCAGTTGCATGGCACAGCTGTAGGGGGGCAAATGGTGGCCCAAGTGTTGCGCACTGACTTCAGCATGCATAGTGACTAGCAATGGCTGATAAGCATTCTATTCTATTTATATGTCTGTGATGAGAAGCAGTGTTTAGAGTGAAAGTTGTTTACCTTTGGCCAAACTGCCGGTAGAAGCAGTGTTCTGAGTGAAAGGCGTTTGTTTACTTTTGGTCAAACTGCTGGGAGAAGCAGTGTTCTGAGTGAAAGTTGTTTACCTTTGGCCAAACTGCTGGTGGACTTGCATTTAATTTGACTGACATGGCAGTTGCCTGCTACTTACTCATTACTTCCCCCCTAGGGAGGTTGGAGATGTCCGATGTCTCTCTTCAATCTGTCTGGAATCTAGGGCTGTCATTTGATTTGATCCCCATTCCTGTTCTACCTTTTCCTGTTGCTTGTTCTTCTTGTCCCTTTTGTGCTAACGGTCCAGTCTTTTTTCCACGAAAATTGCCCAATATATTTTGTGAAGAGAGGCTTTTTGGGGGTATCACTCTTGTTGAGCAGTCGGATGGCAGCGTGTGGCCATATGTTGCTCGTATTTGCTAGTCATACTCATAGCCCGATTGAGTTACACATGGTAGTTTCATCCTTATGTTATACATAGAACCCACAGACAGAACAAGCAAGCACTTCACACATGCACACACACACCTCATTATCATCATGCCTTGCTACAACTAGTTGCATTTGAATCATGAATGCACATATTCACTAACTCCTAGTACTACAACTTGTACAAGACTTTCATTCCATAAATAGTAAGGAAGAGAGATAACAAGGTTGAATAATCTATCATTTGAACATTCCACAATCTCTAGCCAGTCTGGGACACCTGTAAATGTAACACATGGGCTGCCACTGATACATAAAAATAAAAGCACCTGTACATCATACATACTAACACTACAGTAACATACTCTCACTCCCAGCACCAATTAAAGAAAAAGGTGTGGGGCTGCTCTCACTCTTGGCACAAATTAAAGAAAAGGGTGTGGGTTGCTACTCCACTGACTGTTTGTGGATCAAGCCATACTAAGGAAACCATTTCAAATCAAAGAGTGGCTTTGCTTTGCAGGTGGCTGGACCAATTGTAATGTGTATATTGTTGTTTAAGAACTTGTTAAAAAACATGTATTGTACTTTGTAGGCGTGGTCCCTTGTAGTTTACATATATGTTTATTTATTTGTGTGTGTGTGAAATTTTGCTAGTAAAATAATCAAATCAAGTATTCAATCAGTTTCAAGCATGTCATCCACACCAAAAAGAAGAAAAAAATTCACTAAAGTCAGACTACCTGACAGGACTAGAATAGGTGTGAGATGCTATCAAAGTATCATCCTTATGTCTACAAGTACAACATATAAATATATATATATATACATACATACATACACACAGTGACACACACACACATACTGAAGAATCACATATTACGCACAAAAGTAAGTACATGTTTGTTGGTACAAGGTGGTGGTGTAGCCAAAGCTGAAACCATTGTGTGTGGTTTTTTTACCTTGCATCAGCTATTAAAGGGGTAATTGAACTTTTGTTGTTGTTTTTTGGCTTGGCTGTAAACTAAACGTGAAAGTGTACAGTTCAGGTTTCTCACACTGTCACAGTAAACTTCAAATGTGTTGACATTGCTGGTTGTTCATACTCCTTGTTTCACCCTGACATAACAGTCGTGGTTGACTGGGCTTTAGAAATCAATCTGTCTAATTCTATCCTACTGTAGTCAACTATTGACATGCCATTGGCTCACTGTAAATTACACATTGCTCACAGTAAAACAGCATTTAAACTATTGGAGCACCAGCACCCATCAGGTAGTGGTAAGTGCTCAGGACAGTGGGTTTGAAGATTGTTGGTTCCAGACCTGTTGTATGATTTGGAAGTATTTTGGATGCCTAAATTTTCAGCATATGAAAATACAGTAAATATTTTCTTGACATATTTTGCAGTTTATTTGTTCTCTAGTCCAGAATATGCCCTGTTGGTTTTTCAGTGGCACAAGCATAAGTTCCGTGACCTCTTGCTGCCATAGTAGCAGTTTATGTATTGCACTTTTGTGTGGTCTCAGCATTATTCTCAGGCCATTCAAAGCGAAGTTCATGCTTAGTATCCTGTATGCCCTGCCCCACCGATAAGTAGCGTTGATGATGGCAGGGGCTGTGCCAGTCAGGGTTTGCTGTCAGTGACTGCTATGGTAGCCAGATTGGCCTAGGTGGAGATGTGAAATGCCAGTGGGACGCTCAAAACTCAGTGCTTGTTTGTTTGTAAGAGGGTTTTTTTTTGCTGTGCACTCCCTAACACAGTAACAGTGACATAATCTTCAGTACAGGTCAGGAAGAGGTGTGTGTTTCAGCTGCAAAGTAGAAGCATTTGCCATTTTTCTGGGAGCTGTGTTCAAATTATTTTCAGATTCTTTTTTTTACTGAGATTGAGAACTAAATCAAACTGAAAATAAATGAAAAATACTCGTAACTTT
>JABMCL010003240.1:0-10023 GCA_018857735.1 Alviniconcha marisindica | reverse complement strand
GTAAACAAACGCACGTGGTCTGGAGGCCACGGGGGCGGAGCTTTGTGTGGTCGGGGGCGGAGCTTAAGCTGGGCCAGAGTTATGGTAAGCGGGTACGGTCCGAACAAGTACGGCGCGCCGACGCGGTCAGAAACCGCCCAAAGCTGGAACCCCTGACCCCGAAGATTGCGTGGGTGCCTTTGCGCAGGGGCCATGCTAATCTTCTCTGTATCGTTCCAATTTTAGTATATGTACTGCGTGAACAGTACACCTACTCATCCTAACAACAGCTAAATATACCCTACACTTTTCCCCCATTTTGCAAGTCCCGGTGTGGAAGGCCTAAGAAGTCAAATGCCCGATGAAAACTTCGCCTGAACAAACATTTCAGGGATTTTCAGTCTAATCCAAACATCTGGTCTCATTCGCAGCGAATTTATTGTAAATAACAGTAATTTGATCGATTTGGAAAGGTTTTCGTTTCACTTCATTTTCGATTTTCTACGTAATACTTCAAAAGGACTATCGCTTGGCAAGGCAGAGTTTCTATAAATAGCTTCCTTTTATTGATCGTGTGGCAACGCCGCTGACACAGGTGCGCTACTGAAGGCTTCCGCGGCGCACCTGCCGCGGCCTGGTCTATTTTTAGAAACTTTTCACGACTAAATTGCGCTCCCACTGGGGGCCCAAAGATACGGTCTGTTCAGTCTCGCTGGCTCGCTTAGCTTGCTCAGTTCTCCTTTAGCGGCCTATATCTGCGGACGTGACATGCCTATGAAAATCAGATAAACGGCAGCGGCGGAAAAAGAAGAAGAGTACACTGAAAAGAAGAAGAAAGAATCAAAGAAAAGTATATATTGTATGTCAGTGTCAGCGCGTGGGTGTGCATGTACGCGCGCATTCAGCCGCGCGGAGTGTGTTAATTTTATGTGAATCACCGAATGTAGCATTCCCGAGACGAAAAGAAACTTGTTTTCCCGATCCCAGTCGGGCCTCAGTTGAGAGCCGTTATAGCTTCCGGGTCAAGCCGCCGGGACTGGCGGTGCGATGTGGCTAAAAACAAAATAAAAACAAACTCACCGACTACAGAGAGAGCGCAGGGAAAAGGAAGAAAACGCTTCGTTATCATTGTTATTACTATTAACATCGTTTTATGAAAAATAACCGGCAACAGTAAAAAACGCTGAAACGTCAGCGTGACCTTAAAACTACGCAGCAGCCAATGCCTTGCGAGTCAAATCAATCTGGCTCGGGGTTGCAACGTCACAGTTTCTGAAGCGATTGGGAATTTCCGAACAGTTGGAACATTCATACAGTAACTGAGCAGACCACTTGTAGTGCATATCAGATCATGAATTAAATATGAGTTATAGTAATTCGGTGTATGACCTAAATGAAGTCAAGTGCGGCTCCGTCCGACTTAATTGTGCACACATTTGCCATGAACTAACCATGGGAGGAAGAAGAAGAAGAAAAGAAGAGGGAGGAAAAAAGACATCCTGGCCCGAAAATTAAGCGTTGAAGCCTCTCAGAGTAATCCCATTCCAGCCGTGACAGCACTAGAGTAGCCTAGTAGAAAGCTTTGGGTATAATGTCTGGCAATGAACAGACGTGGCTTGACTTGAAAATGGAATGAAATTGCGAGCAAAGCTCGCGACATGCCGGTTTTTTAACTTGATACAGATTTTCACACAGTCAATTATGAAGCAGAAACGATTCACCAGATAAAATGTTTAAGCCCCATTTACAAATTGTCTGGCCAAGTCTAAACTGAAACTGAATCGAGTCAGTGGGGGCTCCGTTCGGCCGGCCCACTCAGTGACTCAAACTTCCTCCCTTTTCTTCTTTCTCATTTTACGCCGGGTTTGAACCCGTAGTGGCCTCGTGGTTCCTAAAACAGCTGACACGAACATGACTAAGTTAATTTACCAGCTTTTACACATATATACATCCAATGAAAATTAAAAAACGCCCACAAAAAAACAACCGAAAAAAAGGAAAAACAACAACTGCGTAGTCTTTCGTTTATCGCTATTACGCAAGGCACAAGGAAGAAAATCCGGCAGACCAACCCGGTCTCTAGCTTAGAAGAGAGAGAGAGAGAGAGAGAGAGAGAGAGAGAGAGAGAGAGAGAGAGAGAGAGAGAGACAGACAGAGACAGACAGACAGACAGACAGACAGACAGACAGACAGACAGACAGACAAAAACAGAGAAGCCAAACCGCAACCAAATAAATGAAATTATGTATCAAGTGAGAGTAAAAGCAGAAATACACAAACACAAAGGCATTAAAGGGTTAACATACGGAGTTGACGCCAAGGAAGGGAATAAATGTGAACGGCTTTTTTTCAACAAGACCGAAAATTCTGCGATGCCGGCGTGTCATGTCGTACGTGATGCGAAGCAAAATACACAATACTACAAAATATCAGAGACTTTGTACCGCGACTGTAATTTAAACACAACCACACGGCACGTGCAGCAGCAGTGTGACTGACAGTCCCGGTCAGCCAACTCGCACCCCTCCTGAGCAGAAGATGCGTGGCCGGGTTCAGTGTGTCGTTTTACGGCCACCGCCACAAACGTTCTGGTGTCGGAACGGCCGCGGCGAAGTCTGAGACTGGCATTCTATGAAACGAGTCTACAACTGCTTGAACAGCACAAGTGTTGCACGCCCGATCTCGCACAGCCACCTGACTCAACACTCCGACCAGTGACTGAAGCAGTGTCTCTGCTTTGGCTGGCTGAGGTGGCGGGCGACTCGCTTTAAGGCCGGCCACGGTGCGCGGCGACACCAGCTCAGTCATACCTTGCCGTAAAAGTACTCTTCGGAGCTAGCCACCTGGGCTCATGGGCGGGCGGGTTGTCATTAAGTAACAAAAGTAACATTAGATAAATTATCAGTCTTCGGGGACGTGACTTGGCCTGAACTTTGACTGAGGATTGGCCTGAGCCACAGACGTAGAACAATGTTAGGCTTAGCCTGTAGTGCACACACAGCCGAGCGCCGCTCATCAGCACCTTCCTCCACTGAAAGGTTGTGAACCAGTGCTTGAAGTTTCCGTGCGGATAGTAGGCGGAGTTTAGTGACGCTATGCTGTGGCCGGGGGCCGCTATCTCAGTCGACCGTCATCACTAATAAGACAACGCAACACTCACCGCGCTTCCAGAATTTGCAGCCAGTAAAACACTAGATTTCCGAGTCGGCAGAGACAGTGAGCCGGTTTGGCCTAGCGGTAAGGCGTTAGGTTGGTAAGCGGAAGGACCTCGGTTCGCTCCCCTTTCTCTTCAAAAGGGTTGGGGTTTGGGACACTGCCCCGTGATTTTGTCCATCCTTCCTCTGAAACATTAAAATGGTCTCTGCGCCCACTTAATGCAGGAATCTTCTGGTGGTGAAGTGTAGCGATAGTTTTCCCCCTCTCCCCCCCCTCCATACCCCCCCCCCCTTCCCCCCCGTCCCTAATAACCTTTTTTTTTGGGGACGTTAAGCACCATGTTTCTTACTTCCAAAAAGACGTTTCCCCCTTAGGAAAACAGCATTTTGATTCGCGACCAGAGATAAAAAACAGCAAGTGTAGTGAGTGAGTGTAGGCCTGGTCCAGCCAGCAGCAGCCAACCAACATCTTTGGCTGTTCCCGGCAATTCCAGCCTTACTTGTTGTTCCTATTTCGAAGAGGGAGATTAATACCTAGTAGCTTGTCACCATCAGAATGATCCGCATTAAGAGGGGCCATAACCATTTAATTTTAGTGGAAAAAGTCCCAAACGGTTTGATGATGAAGAAGTGATGCTTAATGCCCCCGGATGTCGGCTGACAAAGGGAAAAGTGAGCCCAAATGCCGAAGCATGGTTAAATATAGTTTACGTCCACGGAAACCGAACCGTTGGGACGGACGCTCAGGCGGCCGCCTGCCCCTTTTACGCCCAACAGATAAAGCCTCTTTCTTTCTTCTTTTTTTGTTTAAGTCCTCAGATGCAAAAGATTAGGGACAATCTTAAAAAGCTTGTTTTGGGATATAAAGTTAAAAAATAGGGGGGGGGGAGCAAAGAAGTTGGTCCACTTGCGGATAAATTTTTTTGGATGGGGATATATCGCGGGAACAAAGGGGGAAAATTGGGGGAGATGAATGGGTCCACCTCGGATCAATACTGGGGTATTTCGTCTTTGTATAGGGCTTACTCTGAACCGACCAAAAAACGGTCCCTATTTGTTGGGGATGGAAAAAAAAAAAAAAGCGGTTATGTCGGGGGGCTGCACGACATGTAATAAAACAATCGGAACACACAGTATTTACAGTTAAAAACGCGAAGAGCAGAGGAGAAATACACTTGTAGTAAAATCGAGGCCTGTAGTCGGCGGTAGAAATATTGGGATGAAGATAAGGTTTCGGGAATCAGGTCCGCGTGAACTGGGGGGGGAAAACGGGGCTTCGCCCCTTCCCCGCCCCCGGGGTTTAACCCCGAGCTGGGGAAAGCGTTGAACGTAGCCGGGGCCCCCAATACTACAGGTAGGCTCCCATGGGCAGGTGTAGAAGCTGGCTGCAGCCCGTAAGAGGCTCCACTTTCATGCGGTCGCACACTGTCGGGTTTCGTAAAAGGGGCAGCCCCACGCTGCGTATTTTCCCCAGTAAAAATAAGGGTCTAACATATGGAGAACATCACGGGGTAAAACAACGCTCATCCCACACCACATTCGTCGGTACCCCATGCATCTCCGACGCCCCGGGAGACGATGCATGATGCGAGCTATGAGGTCGGCTCTCCGGGGAAGAAGACTCCTCCCCTCGGGGGAGATTGCCCCACCCTTTGGCCCGTGGCCATTAGGGGAACCCTTCTCCCACTGCTTACGCCTGTTTGGGTTAGCCCGGAACGTGGGCCAAAAACTTCAAAACTTTTTTACGACATCCTTCCTTCGGAAGGTCCCGGGAAAAGGGGGGGTTTGGAGGTCGGGCCAGTCCGATTTTACCATGTCGAGGGAACCCCCCCTTTGGGCTCCTTTTTTGCTGCTCTTCCCCCTTTCCCGTTTCTGAGAGGAAATGCGCTGGTACCCACGAAAGCAAACCCGCCGCGGGTGACGCTGAGGGTAGTTGTCGCAATTCACCCCAAGATCCTCCCGTGCGTTTTGAGAGTCGGACTTGATGGTGCCGCGCCGCCCTGGGCCTGCGATACCTGGCAAAGGGAGTGACTGGTATCGCGCTGATGTGTTGCAGTGCCATCGAGATAGCCAGCAGCTCAGCGTGAAGACCGACACTGCGGGTAGTGAATAGGAGTTGTGAGGTTGTTAAACTCTGGGATCCAAGCAGCTCCAGCTGCACCATCCTCCATCACAGAACCATCAGTGAAGATCTTCAGGTTGTGTTGGTACTTTTCTGCCAGGCATAGCCTAGCTGTGACTGCTAAAACGAGTGGATTCTGGTCCTTCTTCAGCCCTTCCATGTCCCCTCAACGTGCGCTCGTTCCAGGAGCCAAGGTGGATAGGGGTCCCTTGTCGCCACCTCAACACCATCCAGTCCCGCGCTCCGGACCAGGTCACAGATGGAGGAGTAGGACTGGAGTGGGAGGGGTTTCGGAAGGAGAGTTATCTCGTCGACGGTGGAGTTGTTGACAGTCTGGCATCTAAAAACATACTTACTACAGATGAGCTGGATGTGGCGAGGGAACGGGGGAGCCGGCCTTTTTGTACACCGCCCTGTGGACGGACTGGGCAGCCCGAGGGCCAGCGCAGACCGCGCCCTCAGGGGTGAGACGGGGGCCCGGGGGGGAGGTTCCCGCCCGTACGAGGCGGAGGCCCGGGGCCCCGGTTGGGCCCCAGGCTGAGCAGATAGCACCTTACCGTTGAGGGCTCGGGGGGGTTCCGCGCTTTTGGGCGACCTGCGGGTTTCCCACGCCCCCAGGAGTAAGGTACACCCGGTACTTGATTTTTTCGATGAAAAATGCTCCCCCGTTCACCCTATGTGCACCTCCGTGTTCTGAAAAAGGTGGGTGGGGAAAGGGACGAAAATTTTTTTCGGGAAGAAGAGGAATCCATTTTGCAAAAAGTAGACCACCCCGTCCCAGCCCTGGAAAGTTTCCTGCGTGTTTCAAAATGGTTTTTTGTGGGGAAACGCTGATGTGGGTGTCCGTCCTTGAAGCGCGGGTACATGGTCACCCTTTTCCCTTTCCCTTTTTGGGTGTCCCCGTCGTGGACCATGATGTGAACAACGGGGGGGGCGATCATGACCCCCGAGGAGCCCATACTTACTCCTTTGGTGGTCGACTGGCTCCCTTCCACCTGACCTGCAGATCTGTCGCTCAGGAAGGATCTGATGAGTTTACGTTCCCGAAACCTTTTGTTTTTTTGGCGGGGCCCAGACCTGGTCGTAGGCACGGAGAGTCAAAGAAGCACGTCAGTGGGACCTTTTCTCCCCCCTTGCCCCCCCGACGGCTCCCCAGTTTCCCCCAGGGGGTCTTACCCCCCTCCCCTCGGAAGGGCCTGGCAAGGCAAACACTTTCTTTGACTCCGGGTATTCTAGTTTTTGTCACCCGCCGTACACTTTCCCTAGGTGGGATGTCAGGGAAGGGGTCTGTAACTGCCGAGTTTTTCGGTTTCCGGGTTTTTGGGGTGGGGATGACAAGGGGTAGTAACAGGACCGCGTGCCCTTTTTTTAAAGCGTTGAGTAACGAGGGTGGAGCCGGTCGTTTATACGACTTCCCCCCACCACGGCATGGTCTCAAGTGCCACCCGGGGAAATAAACATGGTGCTTAAGTCCCGAAACCATAAGGGTTATTTGGACGGGGAAAGGGGGGGGGAGGGGGTGGGGAAGGGGAGATTTTAATATCGCCACCGTCACCCCAGAATGATTCCTGCATTAAGATGGGGGCGATGAGAGCCATTTATGTTTCAAAAATAGGACACAGTCACAAGACAGTGTCCAAAACACAACTTTTTTGGGAAAAAGGGGAGCGAAGCGGATCGAACCGGTCCCTTTCCCTTACCCGTAATTTCCCCAGGCAAAACCGGTCCAAACCCTGTATTTTGTTGTTGTTGCTTAAAGGGGCCCGTAAAGGCAGTTTCCCCCAAAAAACACTCCAAATCGTTCAAACAACATAAGGTCCGTACTAACGTTCGAAGAGAAGAAACAGTCTTTACTCACTTTTTAAAACCTTTTCAGGCCCCGATAGGGTTTTAATGCGTTTATTTTGGAAAAAAGGGCGGAAAATACGGTCAACGAACGTTTCAAAACCAGCGCCATTTTGAATGCGAGATTCCGCGAGATATTTTTAAATAAAGGGCAACGGTCGGGCATGACGTCACAAAAACCCGAAACCAAAATGGGAAATTGGGTCTGTGTGATGTCCACAGGGCAACCGACTTGGAAAAAAGTCCAGTTCAAATAATATAAAGAGGATTTCAAAACAACATATAGGGATGAACCTTTTCAGTAGTTCCCTTTTTTTACCCCTTTTTATTTCATCTTTCTCGAGCCTTGTTAGGGGCGTGGCGTTTTTCTTTTTTGTCATGTGTTTACTGTAGTTTTTCAGGCTGACCTCAGGGAGCCTGCCTTTTTTTGGGTGTTTTATTTTCCCAGGTTTTTTTTTGTTTCATCTAAAGTAACGATGAAAAAAGGGTTTTTTCGTTAGTTCAATGACTAGCGATTTCGTGGGCCCCCTGGGTTGGGTTTGGGGGGGGAGTTGCCGGTTTTGGCCCCCTTTTTTCTCTTGGTTGCCCCTTTGTTTTAGTTATATCGTTTACGATACATGTACGAGTGAGGGGGGGAGTCCGATGTTTAACGCCCCTTTTCTTTTGTGGGTAGTTCGTGAGCGTCTGTTGCCCGCCGTGTTGTTGTCCCTGAATGGATTGTATCGTACGGGTTAGTGTATCCAGCCTTGTTCCCCCGTGACATTTTTTGCCTCCTCTTTTTTTCAGAAAGTGTTGTTTTTTTTTTCTCTTTTCCTTTTTTTTCCATTGGGGTTTTTTTTAAACTTTTTTTTATCTCGGTTTATTGGCCATCTCGTACCCGCTTGTTAGCGCCTGATTAGGGCACCATTTTTCATTTTCTTTTCGTTCTTTTTTCATCCCGATGCTTTTTTTATCGGAGTCCTGGCGATTTGCTTTATCAGTCTGCAGCCCTTTTTTTTTCTAGATGGAAGCCGGGGTTTGTGAGTGGTTAGTTAGATTTGTTAAGATTTAGTTAGTTATGGTTGTTTGTTTCCATCGTTTGTCGGCACAGTTTTTTGCCTGTTTTATGGCTGCAACAAAGTTCAAGTAGTCGTCCCCATTTGTTGCAGAAAGTCTATTAGTCTGGGATTTGGGGTTTTTTTCCACCTTATGTTTGCAGGTAGGCCACCGTTTGCTTTTTTAGGGGGTTTTAGCTGTTTTTTTTTTTTTCCTTTTTGTTTGCCTGATTAGGCCCATTTTTTGTTTGCATCAACATTTGGGTTTGGTCTTTCTTTCTGCCTGGATTTGGGCTGTTTTTTTTTTCTTTTTTTGCCCCAGGTTTTTTTTTCTTTAAAGGCCTTTTCTGCTGTGGACGTGCTAGACTTTTTGTCTTTTCCTTTTTTTCTTTTTTAAGTTCTCAGATGCAAAAACAATTGGGAAAACTGCGATGTCGACCAATGGGTTTTCCGTGGTTCGGCGCGGCCCCGGAGGGCCGCTATTTTTTTCCCAAGCCCGTACTTTGTTTGGGGCCGGCCAGCCGATTTCTGTTTACCTTTTGGCTTTACTTTTTTCCCCGGTTGTTTTTATTGATTTTTTTCCTCGCTTTTTTTTTTGTTTCTTGACGCAGGGGGATTTGTTGGTAGTTCGTAGTTGTACCTCCTGTTTTCCTTTCTTTTCTCCCTATTTACCATGTCCATTTATTTTTTTTTTGTTTTCTTTTTCCCCTTCTTCTTCTTCTGCATTTATTACGAGTTCATTCTTGCTGAGGATTTTTGTGTTCATTTGCCCCTTTTTTATTTCCCTTTTTTTTTTCGTGAAAAAGGTTTTTCCCCTTTTTTTAAATTTTTAAACTTTTTGGGGGCCAAATTAAAATGATTTTTTAGTCCTTTGGTGGTCTGGATATATTCCTTTAGAATTGGAAGGACGGAGGGTTTTATCCGAAGAGACCGTTCCCTTTCCCTCTACCAAGGATCAACCTTTTGCGAAAGCCGGGCGATGCGGGCCGATACCCTTTTGTAAAAGAATCATGTCTGTGTGGGTGTCCGCGCAGGGTAACCATTGGGAAAAACCAGTTTAATCTTGAAACCTTCGACTCTATTTTCGGGAAGTGTGAAAGGAAAAAAAGACCCTTTTTTCTGCAGCTCTGGCATCCCACGGCCGCACCGCGTGGCATTTTCGGGGGACCGAGTGATGGTGAAAACGTGCCTCATTCGCCATTCGCCCAGGGGTCTGTTTGTGAGTCAGAGACCCGTCACGGATTCCCGCGTATTTTTAGATTAAAAAAGCAGACGAAATTCGGGCCCGATCGGCATGCATTTCTTCCTTCGAAACATATTACTTTCATGGCATTTTTATTTTATTAATTTAAAGGTCGTTATGCACTGACTTTCATAATTGGGGCGATTTCCCAACGTTCCGTTGCAAACAAAAACTCCTTTAAACCCAAATAAAACTCAAAATCTTTTTCCCGTTTAGGAATGATCTTTGGGAATCCGTTTTTTCACTGTTATTTATTATATACAGTTATATACTGGGAAATCAGTTAATTGACTGACCGTCTTTTGTATGCTCACCGCGACACTGTGAGATAGGGTTTTTGGCCGCACACAATTTATGTGCTTGATTATTAATCATGGTCAAGACCTCGATTATAAACCCGGTAAACCCTGGGTTTCTGATTATTTGATTTTTGGGTTTTTTAGTCTTTACGTTTTTTTCAAATTTTAAATGTTTTGTTTGTTTTTGTTTTTCCGCCCACGTTTCCTTTTTTAAAAAAGGTTTAAACCTCTATTTTATCCACCACTTCCCAAGCCCGCACTCCCCCCCCCGTCCCCACAAATAAATTTTTTCCTTTTTTAAGCTATGAGCCCACAGTTTTCAAAGATGTATTGAATTTTCCTGAAT
>JABMCL010001812.1:0-31231 GCA_018857735.1 Alviniconcha marisindica | reverse complement strand
AGTAAAAAATTTTTTGCGGGTTGTTTGGGGGCCCCATGCCGAAATTAAAATCTATTTTTGATTCATTTCAAGGTTGTTTTTTTTTTCTTGCTAAAGAAATTTTTTTCAAATTGGGGGTAGGGGGGGTTGTTCATATTCCTCGTAAAAACAATGTCCCCAGTGCAAAGATCGAATCTTTTTTCTTTTCCAATAAACCCCGAATTTTAATGCCCTGGTTTTAACAACAGGTTCTCGAAAAAAAAAAAATGGGGCTTCGTCATCTTTTGGGCCCGTCCAAGAAAAAAAGGTCCTTAATTTTTCTTTTCAGATTTTGCCGCTTTTTGCCCTTGGCTCTATAAACCCCAAAAATTGCCTTTTTTTAAGGGTTTCCCGAGCGAAAACAAAAAAAAGCCCGGGAGGGATGTGTAGTTTTTCGGTTCAATAAAAGGCTGCTTAAACCGTTTTAATTTCCCCCTAAAAAAAATCCTTTTCTTTTTAAATTTAACGGGGGAAAAAAAGGAAAAAAACAAAAAAAAAACCCCCCCAAAAAAAAAGGTAAGGAAAAAGATTTAAAAAATTTTTTCTTAATTTTAAACCTTTTTTTCGTCAATTTTGGCGGGGTTGTTTTTGGCCCGCCCCCCCTTTCCGGGTTTTTTTTTTTCCAGGGGGGTTTAAATCCTCGGTTGTCCTAAATCAAAAAAAGGGGTTTTTTTTTTTCCTTTTAGGAGAAAAAAAAATTTTTGGGTCCCCGGGTACGAAAATTCGAAAAAACGTTTGCATAAAAGGGGAAATTTTTGGACCCCGTTTTTTTTAAGGTTATTTAATGTCCTTGTTTGATTTTGGTGACCGAAGTGGGGTTTACATGATTTCAGGCGGGGGTTATTTTTCGGGGTTTTGTGGGTGGGGTTTTTTTTTGGGGTTTGGGGGGGTTTTTGGGGAACGCCAGGTCGAGTAAAAATCAAGGGCCTTTGGGAAACAGAGTAAAATTACAAGGGCCTTAAACTTTGTAAAATTATAAAAATTTTGGGCCGTAAAAAACATTTTGAGGGTTAAATTTTTTCAAGGGGCCGTTAAGGATTGTAGAATTAAAAATTGGGCCTTGGAAGCCGGAAATTTAACAATGGGGGGGAAGCCTGATTTTTTACAACCTTGGGGGAGCCATAAAAAACGGGCCGTTAGGACCGGGTTTAAATTTAAACCTTGGGGGATTTTTTAAAATTAATGGGCCGGGGGAAATTGGTAATTAAACAATTTTTTCTTTTTTTGGGAAACTCTGTGTGAAGAGAAGATTGGAAATCAAGAAAAATTTTAAAAATTCTTGTTCGGAAACAGAGAGGATTTGGTTTTAACTGGGCAAAAAAAACACATTCACGCTAAGCCGAAAAAATTAGATCTTGATTTATAAAAAAGGTTTTCCGTACCTTAAAGTTCCAATGGTCGAGAACCTACTTGTTTTACAAATGGTTATGACCCCCTGCTGGTGTTTTTTTTAAACATTTTTTCCAAAAACCCAAAAAGCAACAAAGGTTTTCCCTTCTGGAAAAAATTGAAAAAGAAATGTTTATTCCCAAAATTTTAAATGCTAAAATAAATTTTGTTATTTAAAAGAGAGAGGAAGAGGTTAAAATAAGTGATTTAGGTTGTTTTGATGTTTGGGGGGGTGTTAAGGGAAATGTGTAACCATGTTGCAGGGGTACTTGTGTGTTTTGTGTTTTTCTTTTAAAGGGTTTTGTTTGTTATTTGTTTTTTCCTTTTTATTATTTTGGGGAGGTGAAGACGGACAATAAAAATTTTTTAAAAACTTTCTATTAATGGGGAACTAAAACTTATCCCCCCCTTTTTGGCCAAGCATGATGGCATGTAAACCTTTTACCTCTTCAGGCGCTCCAAAAATTTAGTACTGAACTGCGTATTTTTTGTTCTGCACTGACATGACCACATTTCCCAAGCTAATCGAGGCTCCAGGCTTAACAAACAAACGACCCCACCACAAACAATACAACAAATATGCACTGGCGACCACATAAAACATCAGGCACAAAAATATCATAAAACCCAATACTAACTAACCCATATAATTAAGAACCTCTTTCCCCTTCTTAAACTTAATGAACTTTGTCATTAAAATTGCTCATATAATAAAAATTGGAGAAGAAAATTAATAATAAGAACCAAGGAAACCCTTTAACGTCTATCAAAAATTTAATAACAAATTATACATTTCTCCATTCTTTTTTAAAATAATAAATTTAAAATACTGATCAGAATAAAAAAATTTCAGCACCCTTCAATACAAAAAAAACAATTCAAAAAACAATTCGTTTAAATAAAAAAAAACTAAAAGCAATTTAGGAAAAAATTAAAGTTAATGGCCTTCAAAGAACCCAAGTGACTCACTAGAGGGTTGGGGTTTTTAAAAACAAAAATTTTAAAAAAATAAGGTTGAAAAATGGTAAAATTGTAATAATTGTAACTTTAAACAAAGTCCGTTCATTAAAATTTAAGGCTTAACATACTGATCCCTTTAAGTCAAAAACAACGATAAACGGTTTCCAAATTTTTTTCGTTTTTTCCCAAGTTTTGTTTTTAAAAACAGCTTTCTTTTAATTACTTTTTAATTATGGGAAACTTAAAAAAGGGCAAACCCAAAATAAAAGGAGAGGAAGGTTAGTCAATGCGTGGCTTTTCCTGGAATCAACTGCCAGTAGGGGGTTGGGTTTGGGGGTTCTTGTCGATGCTGGGGGTTTATTGGGGCCGAGAGTTTCGGAAAAGTTGGGAAGTGTAAATTAACTTTAAAATTAAAAGAATAAAAGGAATAAAACATCGGACAGGCGGGGGGCCCCTTAAACAGAAGACAGCACCACACAAAAAAAACCCCAACAGACGAGAAAAAATTTGAATTAATTACTTAGTCATGGGCCCAAGGGGAAAAACCAAAAAAGGGAAAGGATAGAAAAAACCAAAAACACCTCAAGTATAAGGGGTTTGGGGGTTTTAAAATTTCAAAAAGGGGGAAAAGTAAAATGATAAAAAAAATATTAATAAAAAAATAACAAAGGGCGAAAAAAACTTTAATTAATGGATAACAAGGGAAAACCAGGAAATTCCAAAGAACCAAAAAAACCAACACCACAAAAAGAACACACGCACAAAAAACCCAAGACACCCTTCTTTAAAAAACACCAAACAAAAAAAGAAACCAACACCCTAAAACAAACATACAAACAAACAAGTTTCACCACCACAAACAAAACACTAAATAAAAAAAAAAGCCGAAACCCTCCAAAAACATTTGAAAAAAAGGAAAAGCCTTTTAAAACAGAGCAATAAATTTCCATTAAACGAGTTCAGAATCCCCAATGCTAAAAAGGCATTCAAAATCTTTTTTCCCATTAAAGTTTTTACTGTTTACCTTATTTATATAACCCTTTCGTCCTGTACCGAACAAAACGAAGCGCAGTAAGTTCGATGGCTAAAACTGTTCCTTGATATGTTCCCCAAAGTGTAACCCTTTTATTTCCTAATTTTGGGGGAAAATTAATTTTTTCCCCGGGTCCGTTGGTTACAAAACACCTAAAAACAAAATTTAATGTAAACTTAAAAAGGAAACACAATAAAAAGAACCATGTTATTCTTAACTATAATTTTTGGCCGTTGTCATGAACACAAATAATGTTATCACAAAAATTCAAAAAAAAACAACTTATAAAAAATTCTTTTAATCAATACAAAAACATAAATTGTACTAATATTTAAATATCGTTTCTAAACTTTGTACACGCAATTCACCTGTTTCTAGCTGGAGACGTAACAGCATTCACCAATTTTGATTAACAGAGTCTCTTTAATTGATGTTAGTACAAAGGCCAATAAAAATTTAAAAGCCAAACTTAAACCTTTTTACTAAGCCTTATAGTCTATGTTTCAAAAACAAGCTTATAATCTCAACAAATAAACAAACAAAGGGGCCCAGAGAAAATGCCGCCATTTTTTTAGAGATTTAAAAGGACTGACTGTACAGACGGGGAAGATTTACTGCACACGGGGAGAGATAGGGGAATAAGGGGAAAGTAACTAACTTTTAAAAAGGGGTATAAACTGGCGAAGTGGGATAAGGTAATTGATTTTGGGTGTTTTTTGCCCCTTTTAAAGGGACCTTTAAACCCGGGCCTAGCAATTTTAGCCTGGGTTTCCCGGGGTTCCACAATTTGGGGGGTTTCATGTGATATTCCAGTTTTGAATTTCCCTCCCGATAAGTGAGGGAATAATTTGAGGGGGCCCCTGTGGGGAATGGAAGGTTACGGTGAAAACCCGAGTCGCAATTGACCCCTTTTTGGGGTCTTTACGGCAACTTTTGGGACTAATGTTTTTGCACGTGTTTTTGCCGGCCCAAAGCAAATCTAGTAAATTTTTCTTTATTACTTCCCTTTGCCAGGGTTTGTAAATTTTTTTAAGGCTAGATGCAGCCAGTCTGTTGGGGGGCCATTCTTTTTTTGGTTTGAACAAAACCAGCCCCCCCCCTTTTTCAAAATAGATTTAAGCCAGTTCTAATTTCCCAGACGGTCATTTAAAACCCCGATCCCAAAAACAAATTTTTTTTTGGGGCCCCAAACAAAACACCAACCAAACACCCCCAAAATCAAAAATTAAAGTGATTAAAAACCCCCTACACGGACGGTTTATTATTAAAAGGGGGAATCCGGCCCTAGCTAACAGTAAGAAAAAACAAATGAAAGTTGTTGAGGCCATAAATTAGTTTGGTGGGATCTTTTGAGTGTCTTTCAGCAGTTAAGCCCCAGGCAAAGCACAAGGGAAACTTCCTTGTTTCCCAGGTAATACAGATTTACGGCATACGGAAAAAAAACCCAAATTCGCGTCTAAAAACAGATATAACGCCGAACATGCAAATTGAAGGCAACCACCGTTTGTTACCTCGCCGGTCCCTTTGTTTGTAGGATGGGTTCACCCTTTAGTTTGATTACTTTTCGAGGTGAACCAGCCCTTGAAGGAAAGAAAAATTATACAATGTACGAAAACGCAATCGAAACAGATAGAACGACAAAGACAAAAGGCAAGGATAGCAACCAGATTCCAGACTAATGAATTAATAAAGACCTTTAAATACCACTAAAAACACCACAAAAAGAGCACGAACGTTCAGTAAGACTAAGTAAAGCCAACAAAAATCCAGACTTAGCAAAAGTTCTTCTAATCAGTCAAGTAAAACTCATCATGAAGATAGGGGAAAGGCTTTCCCTTAAACCTTTCTGTAGTATAAGAAAGTAAGGTGTCTTAATACTAACCATGGACAATTACAAGGAAATTTCAAATAAAAAGTACAAGTTGAAAAACCCTCAATGGAGCAAAAACAAAATCATAAAAACATAAAGAAATTAGAGAAAAACAAAGATGAAGCCGGCAAGTAAAGCAAAGACCAACAGAAACGGGACCAAACAAACTGAAGAAATAACATGCAAAACAAAAAAAAAACAAAGCAACAAACAGACTAAACACAAAACACACATTCAAACAAAGCATTGTTTTCCGGTTCCAACATAAAACAAACTCAAAGGTCTAAAAAAAGAATTGGGAAAGGGGGGGGAAACCTTAAACCATTTAAATAATACATTAAGGTTAAATTGCACGATTTCATTAAATATTAACAGTCCTTTAATTCCGTTGAATTGTACTTTACAATTTCCCCCATTAAAGAGCACTGAGTATGCTTGCCGTATGTAGAAGGCGTAATGAAAATTTCCAATGAAGAGGTAGATGAGGCTCCCGATGTTTCCGTATGTGCGACTGCGTTGGGGGGTTTTATGAAATGGACGGGGCGTTAATTTTCCCACCCCCGGGCCGTGTTGCTTCCAACGGGTTAGGGAAATTGAGGTAGAAGAAAGGGGCAGTCTTGTTGCCACGGGATGGGTGATTTTTATTGAAGAAAGAACACTTGCAATTGGTTGTATGAAAGCAGGCTGTTCTGCCCATCCCCAAAAGAGAGTGCTATTAACAAGCTCCACACCAACAGCGCCCAACTTCTCTGTTCTAGTGCCTGAATACATTATCTTTTCCCAATGACTAGGCCCGGTCTTCTTCTTTTCTATCTTAAAAACGGGGGGTTACTATTCCACCAGAAAAGGGGCCCGCCAAATTAATCACCTGAAAAAAGGAGGCAGAAACGTTTCGGGAAGTGGTTTAATTTTACTACACAAAGCTGCACTAAAGATATTTACTATTCAACACGCAAAAGCCTAACTACTTGACCAAAAAAAAACAGAACTTGCAATCCCTTCACATTAAACTACAAAAACACACGAACCGTCAACCAAAAACAAAACACTAAACTACCTACAACAAAAACAAGACCTTATGGGTAGCCTAGAAAGAAGGAAACAAGAAACTTACTTAATAAAAGTGGGAGCAGGGCCTAATGAACACAGAAAAAAGGAACTCCTCAATTTTTGCCAAACATAAACCCCTTTTTCATTTTACTGGGAAGAGTGGTTTCCAATGGGTTTATTTTTCCCATCGGCCAAAAACTGATCCATTTTAATCAAACAAAGGATTTTTAAGTTAAGAAGTGATTTCTTGTCAGGTTGGGAAAGGTAGGGTGGGGAAACATAAAGTAAAGGGAGGAGATTGGGAAAAACCCAAGGGGTGTTGAAGGAGGTGGTAACCCTATGATTCCCTTTTTTAGTCGTTTGTGGGGGAGTTTTAGTAAGGCGTTTTAAGGTTTTTCATTTTTTTAGGTTTGTGTTGTAGCATGTGCTTTTAGAAAGAAAATTTTTGTAAGTTTTCAAATGTTCTGGCTTTTCTTTTAACCCCCGGTTTATATGTGCGGTTTGTTTTTTTGGGTTGGTTTTGTGTCTGTGCATTGGTTAGATTTTAGGGGGGCCCTTGTTGGAGTTGTGTGTTGTGTTTTAAGATAGGAGGGATGATAAAAAGGTGGAATGGCTTAAGAGGCCCCCAGTGGTTTGGTTTTTGTCGCTTTGGCCACGGGTAGGGGGGATAGTAGGAATTTTTACAATTACACTTCCTTTCTGGATTATTAAGTCCTTGTTTTAATTCGTTTTTTTTAAATTTTTGCTTTTACACTAGTTAACATACTTTTCTTGGTTTTTAGTTTTCCAATTCTTTTTCGGTTTTTTAAGGGAAACCCTGATGCTGCTTTTTGGTCGTTTTTTGCCTTGCCAGTTTATGGCTATGTGTTTCCCATAGTCTCCCCGTTGGTTTCTAATTTTTAGGCCTTTACCAAAATTAAATTTTTCTTTTAATTCTTTCCCTCTTTTTTTTTTTTAAAAGGTTGCTTCACTTAACTTTGGGACTTTAAAAGGAAAAAAGGGGTTCTCACAGTTCGCCATTATGTTTTAATTTTTTTTAAAAATTTAAAACAGACAACACGTTTCAAAACCTCCCACAGTTAGAACATAAAAAGACATGGGGAAATTGGGGCGAAAAAAGCAAAAAACAATCTAAATAAAGAAATGAAAACAATCCCACCAGATTTATTTTATAAATGCAACAGAGGCGAACTTTGGCAACAGGTTTTAATGACATTTTTTAAAATTTTTTCCTTCGTTGGGGGTTTTCTTGCCCCGGGTTTTAAATTTTATTTTAATAAATTGAAATTTTTCCCCTTTCTTTAATTAGGGAGGGGGACTTGCCAATAAAATTAAAAGGGGTTAATGTGTGGTTGTTTTCGTTGTACGGTTCTTTCGTGTTTTGTTTTTTCTGCTTCAAAAAAAAATTTTTTCCACCCGAGAGGGGTTTTAAAAACCTTGCCGTTTGTTGCGATTTAGGACTCAAATTGAACAGACGAGGGGTTGGGATAATGTCCCAAATGATTTCCGTTCTTCCCATTTGCCCGGCATTCAAAAATTTGTTTCATTATGTGTTTTAAATGGGGAAATTGGGTGGGGTTTCCAACCCTCCTTGACAACTTTTGTTTCGTGGAAGCTCGCGCATGGAGGGGTTGCCCCCTTTCCTAACTTGAACCAGAACGGTGGCACTGGGGGGGTACTCCGACGGAGGGTATTTCTGCATCGGTGGTCCTTCGTCGTGTGTAGAATTTTTCCCTTTTCTCCGGTTTGTTCCAGCCCCTTTGGGCACTGTTTTTTTTAAGGTTTTTTGGGGAAATCTTCCTAAGCTTGTTTTCTTTGGGCATTTTTTGAAAACCACTCTTGTGTTTAAAGTTATATTTGTTGGTTTTTTAACCTAACAGACGGTAAGACAAGTATTTGTATTGTGGTTGGGTTGATTTGGGAAAATGTGTTTTTTATTTGTTGTTGGTGTTTTGGTTTTGGGTTGTATTTTTTTTTATTGGGTAATGATGAAGTTTTTCTTTTTTTAAATGTTGCTGTGACGTGATGTGTATGGAAAAAGCTCCTTTGGGGTCTTTTAGATTTTGTAAGTAATTTAATTGATTTTATGGTTTTTGTAAGGTTGGTTTTATTAGAAAATGTTTAACTTCGTTTTTGGATGTGTCACTAGAGCGGGATTTTTAAAAAAAAAAACCTGCCATCATGTTATTTTTGTAAAAGGGGTTAAGGGTTTTTTTTTGGGTTTTTGGGTTGGTTGTTTTGGTTTGTGTGTAGTAGCTGTGTTGCGTCGGGTGCCTTTCTTTGTGTTTCGCAGCGCCCAAAACCACAAAGCTTGATCATGTTTGGGGAAAAACCCCTAATTTAACAGGATTCCCTGCGCGTTGTCTTGTAGAATGGTGTGTGTGGTCTTGCGGTGTTTCAACGGTTGCGTAAATATGTGCGTATATTGAGAGCTAGTCCTTCGAGAGGAGTAGGGTAGGGAAAGAAGGATTTAAAGTTGGAAAACCGAAGGGTTCGGAGGGAATTTTTTTATAAATGGTTTTTGTTAAGAACCTTTCGTCTTGTTTGACGGGTTTGGGAAATTCTATTTGTGCCAACGGGAGGTTTTTTAGGGCATTTTCCGTTTTCATTTCTTTTATGTTAAATTCCAGTTTGAAACCTTTTGAAATAAATTTTTTTCCATTGTAATGCCCGGAGCGATGGTTTACAACAAAATATCCAAAAAACACAAAAAAAGGAAGAAAAGAAAACATAAACCCAATTACCCTTAAAAGGGGGGTTCTTTTTGCTTCTTTTAATTTTCCGTTTCCGCCCTAAGTGTATTGCTGCCAACATTTTCACCAATGTTTTTTAATCATTTTCGTCCTTTTTTTTTTTAAACCCACTTCCACATTCCTTTTGTTTTGGCGCACTTATTCCTTTTACTTTTTCCATTTTTGTTCTACTTTTTTAAAACGATCCCCTTTTGGGAGGGAAAAATCAAAAACCGATTGTTTCGCCTTTCTTAATTATTTAATTAAACCCACTCCCTTTAATCCCCCCCACCCTTTATACCACAAGTTAATGGCTTTAACATTCAGAGAAATGCAGGCAAAAAATTCCACTTTACTTTGGGAACCCCCGTGCCACATTACCCCCAATAACGGGGAACCCCCACGGGACAAATTTAAGGTGTCACCTATAATTACAAAAAATTTTCCCCCTCCCACCCCAGAAATTTTACTGTTTAAAATATACACAATAAAAATGGAAAATAAACCAATCTTTCTTATTAAAACACCACGAAACAAAGGGAAAAAAGACCAAACAAAAGCCATGTTTTGGAAGTTTGGGGGTTTCCTGAGCCTTTTAGGGCTTGAAATGGGTTTGGCCTGCGTGGGGTAAAGACATTGGGGGACCGGAATTTCCAAGTTCCCTTTCCCGTTAAGTGTGTTTTTAAAATAGGTAAATTAAAGCTAAACTGTTGTTGTCCTCGGGTTGACTACGGAACTATTTCCCTTTAACCACCTCAAACCATTCTAAAACCATACTTATATCTTGCTTTTCTCAAAATTTTTTTAATTTTTGAAGTTTTTTTGATCTTGGTTTACTGTTTTGGGGAAATTTTTTTTTTATTAAAATTTCTTTGGGGAAATAAACAGGGGCCCAAAAAAATTTAGACAATATTGCTTTTTCCCTTTTAAAGTATCCGTTTCACTTGTGCATTCTTTCTTTTTTTACTTTTTTTTGGTGGTCTGAAAATGTATGGGGGTTTTAAATTTGTGAAGAGAAAAAATTTATAGGTTTTTTGTTGGTTGCTTGTCAGGGAATGTTACAATGAGTTTGATGTGTTATGTCAAGTTTCTAAATTGTTGTTTTTTGGGTCGGGTTCATTTGGGGTTTTAAACCCCGTCTCCATTTGGATAATGTCCAGAGGAAAAAGAAAAAGGTTTTTAACACTGAAATCGTTTTCCCCCAAACCCTGGAGCCAAAATGGCAAGAAGCCTTTGGGTTTAATTTAAAATTTGGTTTTTGGATTGATTTCTTACTTGTCAAAAATAATTTCGGTGTCGCCCCCCAAAATAATAAATGGAAAAATTAAATAAAATTTGGTTAAAAACCACGCACAGACCAACATTAATTTTTCATTATCTAATGTTATTTTGGATTCTTTTGAATATGTGTTGTGGCAAAATCAGGCTGTATGACTTGAGCAGCCAATTTTCCTCCATTCAAACAAACTTTCAAAACAAAAAAAGCAGTTGGTATTAAAGGATTCATTTTTAAACAACACTTTCAAAAGCAAACATTTAGTTGTGTTAAAATTTGATTTTTTTTAAAAAGGGGGCAGGATACCCAATTTGAAAAAGCGGTTACATA
The DNA here is from genome assembly GCA_018857735.1 of Alviniconcha marisindica. Lineage (NCBI taxonomy): Eukaryota > Metazoa > Mollusca > Gastropoda > Provannidae > Alviniconcha > Alviniconcha marisindica. The sequence goes on along the minus strand of JABMCL010001812.1, from coordinate 20,573 downwards.
CCTCTTTCCAAAAGTAACTGAAACCATTTTTTATTCTAACCCCTCACACAATTTAATAAAATGAAAACGGGGATGACCTTAAAGAGCCCCCGGAGGGGAAACAGATCTAGAATGGCCAATTTAATATTTTAAAAGGCCGCCGGGTAAAATTTTTTGGGGATTTTAAATATTTGAAAATTTAAAACCCCAAGTCCCTTAAATCTGATGAAGGGGGGTTTTTAAAAAATTTTTTACGGTCTTCAAAATATTTTAATTCTCATCCACGTTTGTTATGTTGAGGAATGTTAAGCCTTGTATTTGGAGGTCGCGAAAATTACAATTTTAAAGTAAAAAATACAGGCCACCCCTTGATTAATTTACCAATTTTAAGCCTGAAAAAATTTTCATGTTAAAACCTTTAATAACTAAAAGGAAATAAAAACTTTTACAACAACATACTTAAACCCCAAACCCAAACCGGGGAAAATGGGGCATTTAATGTTAAATTCTAGGTACGAATTATTAACCCCAAAAAGTTTTATTTAACGTTTGACGTCAACAATTTTTTTATATATGTTGGTTTGAAAGCCTTTGTTAAAATTTATGTAAGCCTATTGAAATTTCCTTTCCCTAAAAACCCAAGCTTCGGCCTTAGTTAGAAAATACAGTTTAATGATAAATGATTACCCCATTGGGGAAACCTCATAACTTGTTATTGTTAATTGTTATTAAAAAATTCATACTAAGTTTTTCATACCTGTTTTTTTGTGTGTTTTTTGTTTTGTTTTTCTTCTTTTTCTTACTTTTTAATTAAATTTTTTTTTTTCTGGGAAACCCTTGAAAAGGACGGATTGAATCGCTTGTTGTTGTTTCCCACAATGACACATCCGGGCTTTTTTTTTTTACTTCAAATTCATTGGATTTTGTGTTTATAGAGCCAGGATTGGATGTTTTTACAATAGAGCGGTCAATAATCATGACAAAGTATTTTTAGTAAATTATCAGTGATCTCATTTTATATTCTATGCTGCACGAGAAGCCATAATCGAGTGACGATAGCCCTATTCTTTTTCCTTTTTGCTGAGCAGACAACTGTTGTTGAAAACACAGGGCATTCCACATCTCGTTGTTTTCATTCGGAACCGCAAGAAAATAGATTACAGTTATCAAGTTTGTCATCTGGTTTGTTACAATTGCTTCTCTTACGCTCAGGAGATATCGAATCTAACCCAGGCCCTACCCCTAATTATGAAATAAAATAATTCATCTCAATGCAAGAAGTATACCAAACACATATCGGACATTGAAACTGAATGCAATAAATATATTATTACATGTTCTGAGACATGGCTAGCTCCGCATCATACTAGAGCTCAAACAGACTTACTACATTTCCATCCACCGATTAGACTAGACCGACCGTTAAACCACAGTGGTGGTGGAGTAGCCATATACGTGAAACGACACTTATTCTGTAAGCACAGACCCGATCTTCATGTACCCGGTCTTGAAGCTATTTGGATTGAAACCAAAATTAACAAGGAAACCATGCTAATAGGTTCATTCTACCGACAACCGAGTGCCACAGTTGACTATTGGGATTTGATCAGACAAAGCTTTTGGAATGTAAATAACACTGGTTTAAAATTTATTGCCTTTGGGGACTTCAATTCCGACTTTAACTTCCCAAGCAAGCACTTAGTTGATATACTCCACATGTTTCAGTTGCACCAGCTTACTAATTCTGACACTAGAATAACTCCGACAAGTAGTACATGTATTGATCTTATTATAACCCAGACGCCACAAGTTATTAAAAGTATAGAGGTTTTGCCGGAAATATGTAGTGACCACTGTGTGCCATGTGCAACAGTGATCAATAACACCAATACTAATTATAGTTTCAAAAGAACATTATACAATTATGACAAATTAGATGCCATTAAATTCTGCAACATGCTGTCTCGTATAGACTGGGCCGATGCTATGCAAAATGGATCCATTGACGACTGTGCTGAACATTTTAATACTATATTTTTCGAAGCCGCCTGCAATTGCATGCCTGTAAAAACCGTTACAATTCGCTCTAAAGATGCTGCTTGGATAAATGCAGACATTCGCTGGGCTATAAAACAGAGATATAGGTTGTTTAAAAAAGCAAAACGCAGCAATAAAGACGAAGACTGGCGAGCTTATCGGACTTATAGAAACTTAGTAACTACTAAGATTAGAGACAGAAAACTGGAATATTTAAATGAACTTGATTTAAAGGCATCTGACCCAAAACAGTTCGGTACTAAGGAATGGTGGAAACTGGTAAAACAATTTATGAATACAAAAGGCATATCCGACGACATTCCTCCCATCTTCTTCAATGGTATTTTGTATTCTTCAGGAAGACAAGGCCAACGCACTGAATGATTATTTTATCAACAATCGATTTTAGCAATCCAGAAAAGTTACTCCAAATGTAGAGTACACTGACTCTGAAATTACTGATATTTATTACCCCGCTGACATAACATAGTGTATGAAATTATAATTGACAAATCAAAGGCAACAGGGCCCGATATGATTCATAACAAATTGCTGATAGCTAAGTTGACATTATTACAGAACCTTAACCATCTATTTAACCGCTTGTTTGAATGAAGGTATCTTTCCAAAATTGGGAAGATTGCTCATGTAACATCCACTACATAAAAAGGACCCGAAAAATCTGTGAATAATTATACTTATTCTTTTATTGGGTCGAAAAGCAGAAGATGTGTTTCAACACGGTTGAATTTTAAAAAAGGTAATAGGTATTCTCATCCCAGTCAGGTTTGTGCAAGAATAAAGAACCACTTTAAAACAATATTTTCATGATATGACCGCTTGAAACACAATCCTAAAAAACAAATTTCGCTTTTTAATCCAAAGCAACAAATCATTGGCACAGGATATGGAAAATTGAGCATAGGTAAAAAGCATTTGCTTATGTTTCAAACTTTCTCAAAATAAAACAGCTGTTGTTATTAAAGTTAAGAATGAAACAAAAACAAGACAAACAAAATCAAACAACGCAAGGTAGAAAACTAGTTATTTCTTAATTATTATATAATGCTTACAATAACAATTTGGATTGTTTCCAATACCTTTTCATCATTCAAAGGGCATTCATTGAAAACAAAGAAAGGCGTTTTTTCTACGTGTATACAAGGAAAAACTTTGGCGTGCAAGTAGGTACAGTTACAGTTCGTTACAATAAATGCAATTGTTAACATTTAAGAAAGACATGCCATTCAAGTTTCCTACTGTATTTGAATATTGAGTTTCTGAAGAGCATGGATGTCACCTTAGGTCGGGATTTTTCAAATAACTGCAAATGGAAAAACTATGTTCAGATTATTAGATAAAGTAACCTTCTTATTCATGTTACGTTCCTTAAGTACAAGTTATGCAGAAAAGCCTGGATACTATGTACAAATCCTTATTGCCACAGTTGACTTACGCCGACATGTGTTTGGGATAATTGTTCTGGAACACTTTCAAACATGCTCGAAAACCTGCATTGGAAGCATAAGAATTATTTTAGGAGCTGTAGAGGAACAAGCCACGAAAGTTGTATAAAGAATCTGGATTTTGCACACTAAAAGAAAGACGAAAACGTCACAAGCTATTAATGTTTCAAAAATGATTAATTCCATGCCCCGGATACCTATCGAACTTAGTACCACCTCTAGTTTCAACAACAAACCGTATCATCGCAGACGACCACATGAAAGAGTCATTCCCGCTCACAAAACAGAACTATATGCAAATTCATTCATTCCGTCAACTACCCAACTGTGAACACATTACTCAAACTATACAAACAAATCCTTCAATTAGCTGCTGAAAAATATTGTCAACGAATGACACTGTGGTCTATATATTATTATTTGGTTCTAGAAAGGAACAAGTTAAGCATTGGATCGACTTGTTTAGCGATTTAAATTACTTATAGACCCACCGTTGAACTAGTATGATGCGGAGCTAGCCATGTCTCAGAACATGTAATAATATCATATTTATTGCATTCAGTTTCAATGTCCGATATGTGTTTTGGTATACTTCTTGCATTGAGATGAATTATTTTGATTTCATAATTAGGGGTAGGGCCTGGGTTAGATTCGATATCTCCTGAGCGTAAGAGAAGCAATTGTAACAAACCAGATGACAAACTTGATAACTGTAATCTATTTTCTTGCGGTTCCGAATGAAACCAACGAGATGTGGAATGCCCTGTGTTTTCAACAACAGTTGTCTGCTCAGCAAAAAGGAAAAAGAATAGGGCTATCGTCACTCGATTATGGCTTCTCGTGCAGCATAGAATATAAAATGAGATCACTGATAATTTACTAAAAAATACTTTGTCATGATTATTGACCGCTCTATTGTAAAAACATCCAATCCTGGCTCTATAAACACACAAATCATTCGCCATTTTATGTAACGGTTCCCATGAGAACGCAAAACAAAAACAAGCCCAGGATGGATGTGTAGTTTTGTGCGGTATACAATAACAACAAGCGACTGTCTTCCAATCCAGTCTCTCTCAAGGCTGTCTCTCTAGAAAAAAAATACATTGTTCATTCTACAATTAAATGTTAACGGATAATGAAAAAAGAAGACAAACAAAAAACAAAACAAACAAAAAACAACAAAACAAGAGTGATGGAGGAAAAAAAACTAGAGTGATAAATTAATTTCTTAATTATTATATACACTGTCTTACAGATATACAATGTGTATGGCGAGGGTTGTTTGCGCCGCAATAGGCGCGGTAATGTACATCATTATTCAGTAAGGGACTATAATCACTCGTCGTAGTCTAAATCAAACGAAAGGGCTCGGTTTTTTCCTTTACGTGTAGCTACAACGGAAAAACTTTGGCGTGCAAGTCAGGCTACAGTTACAGATTCGTTACAATACAATGCGCATTTCGTAACACTGCACATTGATGGGACACGATTGTTTGCAATAAGGTATCCTACCGTATCTTAATTTAGAGTGTTACTTAATGTGCGGGGCTTGATTGAGTGTTTGCGTGTACCTGAGAGTGCGGTGTACGATGATTTAACGATGTGCGTGGGTTCGATTGTTTGCGTGTGTGTGTGTGTGTGTGTGTGTGTGTGTGTGTGTGGGGTGTGTGTGTGTGTGAGTAGTGTGTGTGTGCGTAAGCATGTGCGTGCGAGTGTGCGTGTGCGTGCGTGTGTGTATTATCGGTTTTCAGTGCTCTGTGAATGTTTCTGGCTATTATTAATAATGTACAGTCAAGCACTACTAGTGAGACTATTTTTACATCAACGTAACGGTCGGTCGCAAGCACGGCGACAATATAAACCTATTATATGCAAACCTACGTTTCCTATTTTACTAACGCCTGGCGGTATCTCATTACAAAACTATAATGCCATAAGGATTACAACATACATGTATGCACGTGAAGTGCGTGATCTGTACAAAGACTCTGTTTGAGGCGCGTAACTATAAATAACAACCGCTACCTTTAGAACTAAAAAACAACAACTGCATATTACAAATACGTAATGGTCACCACATCGTGACCGGTGCTCCAGCTATTCTCTAAATAGTATTCACAGGCGCTCAGTTGTAATTTCTATAATAAAAATAAACAGAAAACAAAAATAAACAAAAACAAAACATCGTCCACTGCTACAATATACATAGTGCGTATGCGCTTATACGTTTATGACGATCAGTCGCAAAATAAACTAATCAGGATTACAATATTATTACACAAATCCAAATCTAGAGGCAAGGAAACGCGAGTGGTTGACGCATTACGTCTTAAACACATATTCTCTATCTTTCTTTCAGTGACAGCGCATTACAAAGTTGTCAGTACAATCGGTAAAACAAATACAATAGCTATACGATATCTTCAAGACCATAGCATTCAGGGCACCAGACACGTGATGATAAACAGCAACCTACTACCATTGAAAATGGAGGAAAACATGTATATACTAAAAATATATAACAGTTTTGAGACTCTTCCACTGTTACAACGCAAGAGACGTAAGACATGCACATAAGCACGTCAGCATGATCCAGGATTGCAATAATTATAATTACACAAAACATATCCAAAAAGCGAGACTGATCTTCCCTCCAAGAGGGCACGAATGACAGAGGTATTGAGCATTGAATACACCGAGATCCTTAATGTTACAATGACAGCTCATTGCCGAGACTGTGCCAGTCAGACTAGCACGAGATACAGGTAAATGTGAGATCTCTACACGTGCGTTGTGAGCCTCGTGCTAACAGCGGGGGAGGGGGGGGGGGGGGGGGGGGAAGAAGAAAAAAAAGAAAAAGAAAAGAAACATTAGCCTACAGCTTACAATACAAGGCATATCCTGAAACACTGCACAATAATGGGACACAAATGTTCACAATAGGGTATCTTTCAGTGTTTTACTTTACAGTGTTATTAACACTGGATTACCTGGATTGAGTGTTCTTGCATGTCCTTAGCGCTTGTGTGTGCGGTACGATGATTTAACGGTGTGCTTGGGTTCGGTTGTGCTTACGTTTGTGTGATATGTACGTTTTGTACGTACTACGTGCATGTGTTTGTTTGTGTGTGTGTGTGTTGTGGTGTGTGTGTGTGTGTGTGTGTGTGTCGTGTGTGTGTGTGTTTGTGTGTGTGTGTGCGTGCGGTGTGTGTGTGTATGAGAGAGAGAGAAAACGGAAATGAAAGAGAGAGAGGGAAGAGAGAGAGAAGAGAGACAACAGAGAACAGAAAATTATATGTGTGTTCGCGTATTTTTGTTTGCTTGAATGTGCGCGCGCGTGAGTGTGGTCCGTGTGTGTGTGTGTTGGTGTGTGTGTGTGTGTGTTTGTGTGTGTGTGTGTGTGTGTGTGTGTGTGTGTGTGGTGTGTTTGTGTGTGCCTGTGCAAGTGCTCGCGAGTGTGTGTGTGTGTTTGTGTGTGTATGTGTGTGTGTGTGGATGTTCAGTGTTCTGCGAACGTTTCTGACTATTGTAGGTAATGTAAAGTCATACACTACTAGCAAGTCTACTTTTGCATCGCCGTAGCGGTCGGTCGCTATCTCGGCAACAACATGGGACTACTGTATGCAACATACGTTTTCTGTTTTACAAACGCCTGGCAGTAGACCATTACGATTTTACCAATGCCGTCAGGAGGTCAGCATACACGTAAGTGCGTGATCTCTAGCAAGACTTCAGCATTTGGGGCTTCTGACGCTTAACAGTGAAAATCAACCGCTGCTTTCAGAACTAAAAAAACCCTGAATATTACAAACACGTAACGGTCACCAGTGCTCAAGCTATTCTGTGGTAACAGGCTCTCACCTGTAAGATTCTGCAAGAACATTGTCCATTACTACAATATACACGGTGCCTATGCACAAATACGTTATTGACAATCAGTCACAAAAATTAATAAACCAATCAGGAGTACAATATTATTACACAAATTGACATCTGCGAACCAAGGAAAACACTGGAGGTTGATGCATTACGACTTGGACACTGTATTCTCTGCCTTTCAGTGAGAGCGCATTACAAGACTGAGCATCATCGGCAAAACAAACGCAACGACTATACGCTCTCTATAAGACCATAGCGTTTAGGGCACCAGACATGTGATAGTAAACAGCAGTTCACTACCTGGAAATGGAGGAAGAAAAATGAATATACTGGAATATAAACAAAGTTTTCAGGCTCTCAGCAATAAGGTTCGATAAGAACTCTTCCACTATTACAATCAAACGAACACGTAAACACATCAGTGGCATGACATAAAAATTTGCATACTGTGTGTTCATGTCAAAATAAATATGCGTTCGTTTGAACCTTTTTGTGTTTACATAAAAAGTGGCAATCAATCACTACGTAAACTAACCGTGATCCAGAATTCCAATAATTATAATGACACAAAACGGCATTTCCAAAAAGCGTGACTGATCTTCTCTCCATGAGGGTACACAGAGGTACTGAGCTTTGAACACACCAAGGTCTGTGATGTTGCAGTGACAGCTCATTGCCCAGACTATGCCAGTACCTTTACGTCAGACTCCCACACCTTCCCACGCCTACAGTGCCGGTCAGAATTCGGTTGCTGACCTTCTCCTGGCATCTGACCCAGCTCTGCTGGTCAGTGCGCCTGCACTAGCTCTGGTTGCCGGGGCAACGAATCTATCCAAGATGGCGGCGCAGTGCTTTCTGTTTCATTCATTTGTACCATTCATGCCGCGTTCCAAGACACAAATTGACACTACTGACACATCCTCTCCCCCCAGTCTGTCAGTAGGATCATTAGCTTGCCTCTGGCATGCAGGGTTGTTTGACACCAGACTAATCACAGCCAGGGGACTGGTTATAAATCAGGGCCATGTGGAAAGGGACAGTAGAGGGCCTCCAGTTTTCCAAACAATACCCCCCTTATCTCCTATCTCCCACTTTAGATGGCTGGTCCTGGAGGTCCAGGGTTGGGCCAAAGGTTTCTCCTTCCTGATAAACTAAACAGTTCTGCAGAAGTTTGTCCTGGCTTTAGTGAATGGTGCCTGATATGTGAGGGGGGTGGGGCTCTGTGGGCTGCATGTCACAGGTGGTGTAGTTAGCAAAGAGAGGAACAGTGTTCCCCATTCTGTTTCAAGCTGTCCGGCTTTGAGGTAGCATGAGTAGACCATTAATACTGTGTTCCAGGGGCCCTACGTTAGAGATGTTTTCTTTAGTTTTTGTGTTTATTCTTTTGAATTTCTTACGGTAAGTTCAAAGATGAGTTCTGACAGTTCAGGATTTCAGACAAATCACCAAGACAGTTTAACTGGACTTTGCAGAAATTGTGGGGAGAGGGCAAGGAGGAAATATGAAAAGACAATTCCAAACTGTGAGTTGATTACAAAAGAGACATTATTCAAGTGCATTGACTGAACAGTAATGGAGATGACACTGATAAGCATCCCACAAGAATGTGTAACACATGTTACACAGTGATGAAAAAATCACTCAGGACAAAAGATGTGAATATACTGGACAATGCTTCTCAGCGGGTGACGACAGACTCATTTTGGTCACTTCCTACTGAACAGAGCTGCAGTGTGTGCACTCACTATGTGGCACAGGACAAAGGCGGAAGGCCAGCCAAGGACAGGTGGTTAAAAAAGCGACAGCGCGAAGCCTCTGCATCTTTTGACCCACCTGGCTGTTCAACGCCTCAAAAAACAAACCGTGTTAGTTACAGATGCTCAAACATCTCCATTCCAATTAAAAACGTTGCCAATTCTCCAGTATGCAGATGCTATGGACCTGACAGAAAGATCTGGTTTTGTTGATTGCCAAACATCTCCAGTCAAACAGTTGCAATCTGAAAGCGTCAGTGACACTCTTGGTAAAGGAAAGGAAGAATATTGTCTGACTTGGAAGAGAAGCTAATTGCCACCAGCCTCCTACGAAGCAAACATAATTCATCAGCAGACAAACATATTGTTTCTTATAAAACTGGAGGCCTACCACCAACATACATGCGAATTTCAAAGTCTCGTAAATCCATTTCAAAGTCAGTGCAACCCAAGAGAAGCATAGTAATGGACAGTGATAGAAGTGCAAGGGCAGGGACATCAAACCAGCAACTTCTTGCACAACATAAAGTGGAACTGAAAAGATTGAATTCTGAGCTGAAATCAGGCTTACGGGAGTCAGTGTTCAAAGAGCAGACTACTGTCAACAAGAAAGTCACGCTTGCATTAAAAACCCTAGGTGGATTATCTGTCACTCAGTTCAGAGTCCAAAAGAGATTGTTAAAGCAAGCTTGCAACATTACTTTGGCAAATGAAAAGTCTGAGAGAACAGAAGAAATGGAAATACAAGTGGAAACACATGTTGAAAATCAGGTACTTCATTTTAACTGTGAAGCAGTTGTCGGTGGGAAAGAGCTGAAGTCAACCCCTTTGTGTGTATGTCAGTGATCTAGCTAGGTTCATCACAGACACACTAGACTTGCTGACTTGGCATATCATTAACAATGCCATACCAGAGGATCAAATGTGGTTGAAAGTCGGTGGAAATCACGGTGGTGGCAGTTTCAAGATGCCATTACAGACAGCCAACATACAGTCACCAAACTCCAAACACAACACATTCATGAATCGTATGGCTAATGCAAAAGACAGTGGGCATGCACCATTGAGCTAGAGGCGGCGAGCATGGGCAATCAAGAAAGAAGATAAACAATTACAGTTCATCATGCATCAACACCACACTCAGGCCTCTCCAGCATTCAGGCATAACATGACAATCTGTTACGCGTAGTCAGTGACTGACTTGACAATGATTATGTAATATGTTGTGTATTTCTGTGTAGAAATTTACAGAGTATAGGATGCAGCCAACCCGTACTCTTCTTTGCCCTCCCCAATACACTAAAAACACTGAACATTTCAAGTCGCTTTCGGCTGGATTCTTTATAACCACTGCAATGGAGTATTATGTTTGGGTTACCTCGGGGGCCATAAAATGGGACTACCAACCACCAGGTGTCTTTCATGCTTTCTGGGACAAAGGTAAGACTAGGTTCTTCATTTCTGATGGCTGTAGTGCATGGAGAATGCTTTCAACTTTCAAATCATGACATTGTTGTGCATGAAAAAACTAGAGTGTATTACCTAATAACTCATTAAGTAACTGCTTGTGTAAATAAGTTCACTGCAGTTAGTCACTTATTCACAGGCTAGACATCTGTTAAACACTGGTAAGAACATGTCTTAATTTCCTGATAAAAATGTTGTAGCTAACCTTGATGCCACAACCGATGATACAACAAAAACTTCACAACTAGCTGAGACAGGGTAATTAAGATAGTAAACAACACAGGCCACAGTGAAATGGACACTGCCTGACACTGTGACAGTGCTGGCATCTGATGTCATTAAGATAGTGTAAACAACACAGGCCACAGTGAAATGGACACTGCCTGACACTGTGACATTGCTGCACCCCATCTGATGTCATTAAGATAGTGTAAACAACACAGGCCACAGTGAAATGGACACTGGCTGGCACTGTGGCAGTGCTGCACCCCACTTGACCTCTGCTGCAGCACTGTGAGGCCAGCTGTGCTATTTTTAAACTGCTGCTCTGGACAACCGAATTCTCGGGGCTGGGAAGGTGTGCACGACAGACCAGCACGACACGCACGTAAATATGCGATCTCTACTCGTGCATTGTGAGCCTCGTGCAAACGTCCCGCGTCTTCAGTGTGACACACACATGTACATTCTAGCCATAAACGACGTAGGCCTTTAGGCCTAGGCACACGTATTTTTACCATTGGTAACAGTTCCCCAATGACGATTCAATCTCAACGACAATGAACATGACCATGCAGTTTGGTGTGTATGCACAAAAGTATGTATGCATGTACTATAGCAGAAAGCTGTCTTCCAATGCCAGGTTGGCCGGGAAGGCCAGGGAGGCAAAATAACAGAGGCATTAAGCATTGCATGTACCACCCAGTACATAAGAGCTACAACAAAGGCGCATGTACGTGCATTCTTTAAAAAACTTTTAGCACTTGGGGCATCGGATACGTAACAGTAGACAGCCACTTGGCGATCAGTCACGACATAAACTAAAGATTACAGTATAATTATATAATACACAATATAATCATACAAAATAACATTTATAAACACGTGGTTGGTTTTATTTCCAATCCCTTGAAGGTAGTTTGGCGCTTTTTATGCTGCAGCAGGATTTTCTAAAAACAATTTTATATATAGAATGGAATATAGAATGGAATAAGAACTTTTCCACTGTTACAGCACTCAAAATGGATATGAATACACGTAAGCACTTTAGTGGCAATCAGTCACTACGTAAAGTAACCAGGATCCGGAATCACAATGTTTATAATCAGACACGTGTTAGTAAATAGCAGCCTACTACCATTGGAAATTGATGGGGGGAAATATATACTAAAAATATATAACAGTTTTCAGACTCTCGGGAATAAATTTCAACAAGGACTCTTCCAGTTACAACACAAGAAACGCATAAGACATACACATAAGCACGTCAGTGGCAGCTAGTCAGTACGTAAACTAACCATGATCCAGATTATAATTATAATTACACAAAACGATATTTCTAAAAAGCATGACTGATCTTCGACACTGCAATTGGGGCACAAAGCCAATAATATCCGAGACCCTGCACGAGTGTGTCCTTTTTAGGTCAACAGATACCATATTTTTCATTGGCGAGAACTGCCATAAGTATCATTTTTTTCGCGATAAACGTTTGTCGCCGACAAACAGTGTTTTTTCGTGTTTGAGGCAACACGTGTTTGTCGCGACAAAACAGTCTTTTTTAAAAGTTGCTTAAGAAATTTTTTGTCGCGACAAACCGTGTTTGTTTGACAAAACTTGTCGCGACAATAAATTAGGGAAGTAATATAATGATTTATTTTCTTTATATATTGCTGCTTCTCATATGGCACATGTACTTGTATATTATACATTGTTAGTTGTCATAATTATATGTATTTTGTTTTGAAACAGAAAATGTTGGAGAATGTTGTAAAGGCAGTGAGTTTGGGTACACCAGAGAATAGCGCTATACAAAAGTTATCTATTATTATTATTATTATTATAAATTTTGGTTTGCCACAAAACGCGTCTTTGCCGCGAAACAGAATGCTTGTCGCGACAAAAGTAGGCTTGTCGCGACAAACACGTGTTTGTGTTTGTCGCAGCAAATATTTGTCGCGACGAAAGATTTGTCGGACAAAAATATTTTGTCGCGGCAAGCGTACTTTTGTCCCCGACAAAAAGACTTGGGTTGTCGCGACAAACACGTGTTTGTCGCGACAAAATGATACTTGTGGCAGCTCCCGCCATGTGAAACTTTCTGTGGACGTCAATGGCGACATTGGTTATTGTATCTATGGAACGTGATTAGCGTGGCTGTAGTTCACCACACACACACACACCACACACACACACACACACACACACACACACACAACCAAACCCCAAACACACAACACCCACACACACACACAACACACCCCACACACCAAAACACACACACACACACACCACCCAAAGCACAGCGCTCACACACACCACACGCGCACGCACGCACTCACGCACACAATGAACACAAAACACCACACACACACCACACACACACACACACAACCCCACACACACAACACAAACACACAAAACTATTGATTGATAACGGGGCATCCCTACGCAGTACAATGTCAAATAATAAGCGTGGAAAAAAATTTGATAACAAAATCACCTCAGGTTCGATCAGATAGTGCGCCCGTGCATCGCACACGGCTCATGACCACGTGAACAGCTCGTGACCACGTGAACAGGCAGTGCAACATCGACACCGGCTCGTGACCACGTGAACAGGCAGCCGAACATCGAACCGGCTCGTTTACAACGTGAACAGGCAGCCGAACATCGACACGCGGCTCGTGACAACGTGAACAGGCAGCCGAACATCGACACCGCGCATGAACACGTGAACAGGCAGCGCAACATCGACTCTCGGCACGTGACCACGTGAACAGGCAGCGCAACATCGAATCCAAAACTCACATCAGTCATGGAGACGCACGAACTAAATCCGACTCGGCAGTTTCACCATCAGCACACATTAATTTTACACAGCGGGCAGTACCATGGTCAGCACACATTTACACAACGGGGAGTACCATGGTCAGCACACATTTACACAACAGCAGTACCATGGTCAGCACACATTTACACAACGGGCAGTACCACGGTCACACCATTTACACAACGGGCAGTACCACGGTCAGCACACATTTACCCCGGGCAGTACCACGGTCGGCATTTACACAACGGCGTGGTCCACACAACACAACGGAGCCCAGGTAGCACACATTTACAAAACGGGCAGTACCATGGTCACCCAACATTTACACAACGGGCAGTACCAGGTCGCACACATTTACCCGGGCAGTCCCCTCAGCACCATTTACACAACGGGCAGTACCAGGGCACACATTTACACAACGGGCAGTACCATGGTCAGCACACATTTACACAGGGGGCGTACCATGGTCCCCCTTTACACAGGGGCCCGCATCCCGTCATCACCGGTCGGCCCAAAAAGGGACACAAAAAAAACGAAGAAAAACAAACAAACCAAAAAACAAAACAAAAAAAAAAACAATAACAACAAAAAAAAGCAAAAAACAAAAACAAGCAAACAAACAAAAAAAAAACTGCTTGTTTGTAATGAGATGAAAAAGCAGGCACAACAAAAAAACCTGCCAATTTTCAGGGTCGTTCCTTCTTCGGCAAAAGTCGACAGCTCACTAAAAAGGCATGCAAGTTTCATGACCCAAGTACTTTTTATTCATCAGAAAAAACAAAACGGGTAAAAGTTTTTTTTTTTTTTTTTTTGGTTGTTTTTTATTTTGTTTTTTTTTCTTTTTTTTTTTTTTTTGTTTTTCTTTTTTTTTTTTTTTTTTTTTTTTTTTCCCCCCCTTTTCCCCTGACTTCTGTTCTTGTCTTTCACCCACAACCTTGCCCACACATTTTAAATTTATTCAGGACATTTTTGCTTTTCCCTTCAAGCCACCAAACCAGCAGGGGGAATGAAAATCAACCCGGGAAGGGGAAAAAAAGCAACACTGACATTAAGAAAAGGGAAAATATTTGGCGAATCTTTTTGAATAAAGCCCGTTTTTGTTAAAATTCGCTTGTTTTCAAGACTGTTCCTGGGGAAATTTTCACTGGGCTTTTCCACACGCTTTCAAAAAAAATCTAGAATGACAGTTGGAGTTTTTTCCCCCCTGAAATCACTCAACAGTTTGCTGTTTTGTTTTGTTTTTTAAATTTTACATTCAAGCAAGGGCATTATCCCCGCACCGTTACTAAAAACCCTTTTAACTTCAGCAAAATAAGCAGAATCTGAGTTGGAAAGACCCTTTTATCAGAATCTTTTTTGATTTGTTGGTCAGTCCTGTGCAATCATTTGCATAGAGTGTAAAAAGGGAAAAGGAATAGGGCAGGCCTTGGAAAACCCTTGAATAGAAAGGGAAGACGAGAGTGCACGGTGGCAAAATTTCTGAAACGGTTGACCCAAAGGCGGCAATCCACAAATATTTTTTCGACAAAATATTTGCCGCGACAAAACTGTGCCGCGAAACCTACTTTTGTCGCGACAAAAGACGTTCGAAATTGACAATCCAGAGAATCATTTGGGTTAACGTCGAGTTTCAAAAGTTGCTTTCCATGAGGTGTGGTTTTTGATTTGAAGGAGGAAAAAAAAAAAAAGAAAAAAAATCAAAAAGGATTTGGGCAAATGAACCTGTTTTTCAAGGAGTATAATCATGCATTTGCAAAAAGGAGTGTTGCTCTTCAGTGTTTGCTTTTGAACGCAAACTGGTATGGGTCTAAATGAGGCTGCGTGTGTTTGATGAATTGGTGAAGGATGCTACGTTCAAAGCACTCCGTTACAATAGATGTCAAAGCGATCGGACGTTGAACAAGGCATGAAATCTGTGGCCCTTTAAAGATGAAGCATCTTAAGGCCAAGATTTCATGCCTTGTTCAACGTTTTGGTTATTCCTTGCACGATGCTTGCTCGTGCTCTTTTTATGTGCAGGTACACTTATCGTGCGAATGTCTTATTATTATTATCATCATTATTATTGTTATTATTATAATTATATTGTTGTTGTAGTTGTTATTATTAAATTTTTGTTATTATAATTATATGAATACATGCCGAGCGCCTTATTTCGAACTGAGCCCTAAGGGCTTCACGATGACAACTATAGCGCGGTTCTCTACTTCCGAGCAGAGCCATTGCGCTCGACTCGTAAGCGACTCTGAATGAGTGACTGTAGCTTAACACAGCACGTTTTGAATATCCACCGAGGTGGTTACAGCGGTGTTAAGTTGTTACATGTCTGGTGCCACGTGGAACTGCTGCCGTCTCGGTGCACGTTCTACGTACACCATACAACCATGCAATGTTTACAGTATCACTTTATTCGAAGCCACATACGCAGGGTGCATAAATTATGTGGTTTTTGCCTGAACTGCCCATTTTTTGGCAGAATGACCGGGATCTTTTACCCACTACTGCGGTAGTAGGGGGGTGGAACGGATCCCGAAAAAGAGTCAGCACAAAGCAACCCCCTGGGGGGGGGGGGGGGATACTCCAGTGGGTCCTGGGACTCGAAGGCCCTTTTCACCAGGGCCCGGCCCCCTCTACCCCCGCATCCCCCCCCCCCCTTTCGCCCCAGGTTCTGAACCAACCAGAAACAATGGGAAACAGAAAGAGACCCAGAGCACCTAAAAGCAACAAACAAATTTATCGCTCGAAAGACGTCCCCAAAAGACGAAAAGGGGCCCGCGAAAGTAACTGTTTTATAATCGTTGTTGCCAGCAAACGTTGTGCCGTTTGGGTTTTATTGTCTTATTAAAAGAAAGCCTTTTTTCAACATTTTTGCCTTTGGTCTTTTTTGCAGAACCTAGCGGTCAAACTTTTCCCAATTTTTTTCCCCACAGACAACATCACCCGCAAAACCATTTCAACACAGACACACATCAACAAGGCCATTTTCAACCACAGAACACATCAACCAGGCAGACAATTTTTTAGCCCACAAACACATCAACCAGGCAGGACTATTTTCACCCACAGAAAACATCAACCAGGCAGGACTATTTTCAGCCCACAGACACATCAACCAGGCAGGACTATTTTCAGCCCCAGACACACATCAACCAGGCAGGACTATTTTCAGCCCACACACACACATCAACCAGGCAGGACTATTTTCAGCCCAAAACACACATCAACCAGGCAGGACTATTTTCATCCCACAACACACATCAACCAGGCAGGACTATTTTCAGCCCACAGACACACATCAACCAGGCAGGACTATTTTCAGCCCACAGACACACATCAACCAGGCAGGACTATTTTCAGCCCACAACACACATCAACCAGGCAGGACTATTTTCAGCCCACAGACACACATCAACCAGGCAGGACTATTTTCAGCCCACAGACACACATCAACCAGGCAGGACTATTTTCAGCCCACAGACACACATCAACCAGGCAGGACTATTTTCAGCCCACAGACACATCCGAATCCTACAAGCACCAGCAGGACATTGAGCAGCCGATTGCCTCTGTTGAAACGCCCTTTCAAACTCTCCATGAAAGTCACGTACATGAAGGTCCCGGTCGCTACACTTTGGAGAATACCGGAAACCAGCGTTTGGGCATACGTATTGAAGTCGGTTTCCGTCAAGACGATGCCGACGACAAGTCCGGGGGGGGCGACGAAGGAAAAGAGGACAAGGTAGACGAGGCTGGCCCGCGGATGGTGGAAGTGAGACTGGAGCAGACTGAGGCTGATGCTGACCGACACGAGACCTTTGTGCAGAGCGATGGCCGACAGCAGCGTCCACACCTCGGGCTTGTCCTTCTGGAGACCCACCACCAGGCCGTCGAACACTGTGTGCAAGGACAGAGCGAAGAGCAGCACGAAGGACTTGAGCATGGCTGTCGTGTCCTCTGGGTACTTGCCGACTCTTCACCTCGACCTCCGTCACTCTCGTTCTTTTCACCGTCGGATTTGCCCGGCGACTGGGTTGTCTTGCCAAGCGGGGTTCGACCTGTCTCACATCTCCCTCTGTTTCGTTCAGACGTGTCTGTGGAGTGATCAGAACCTTCTCGTCATCCGAGATGAGAAGGGGCTGCTTTCGCAGTCCGTCTCCCCAGCAGCTTGAGGCGTTGCAGTTTGGTCACGTCCTTCTCTTCCTGCAGTGCTACAGTTCGGACTTCTTTCTTCTTCACGCCAGTTTTCAAGCGTTCCGTACGACATGGTAGTCCTCGGGGAGTTATCAGACGGATAGTTTCCATCTCCGCTGCTGAAGTCTACGCAAGCTGGTGGGCGCTCTTGCTAAACACGATAACAGAAGCGTCTTCTTGGCTGTGGCGGTGGCGAGGGTCGGATGCCGACTGTGTTGCTGTCATCTCATGGCAGGCCAGAACCAAATTCTCCATCACCAGAAGCAATAGAAAGCCCAAGGATACAATCATTTCAGAAACGGGTAAGTCCGATGTTAGAGAATCCCGATAGCCTCCCTGGCTTCTGGCAGAAGATGTAGCAGGCAAGTAGCCAGAAATATCCCGCTCGCGAAAGACTGGAGGCCGTTGAATCGCGAGGCTGTGCTGCCGTTGATACTGCACCACGGATCAGCAGGAATGGGCCCACGCCACACAAGAGCGTGACCACAAAGAGGACCAACCAGAAACAACCTTGCTGTACAACAGTTCCATTGGCACTGCAGCCTGTCTTTGCTGTTGTTTGTGGAGGTGGTGTTTTTGCTCTTTGCTTCTGTTCTTTCTGCTGTTACTGCTGATAAAGTTACCGTTGCTACATTTGTTGTTATTTGGGGTTGTTGTTGCTGTTGTTGTTGTTGTTGTTGTTGGTCCTGTTCGCTGGTGTTGCTGCTTCTGAAGGTCCTGTTGTTGCAGCTATGTTGCTGCTGTGGTTGCTGTTACTGTTGATAAAATTTTGTTGCTACAGTTGTTGCTGCTGTTGTTGCTGCCGCTGTTCTTGTTGTTGTTGGTCCTGTTTCTGGTGTTGGTGTTGGGTTGGCGTTCTGAAGGTCCTGATTGCAGTTTTGGTTGGTGTTGTGCGCTGTTGTTTGGGGTTGTTGCTGTGTGTTTTTGTTGCAGGTGTGGTTGTTGTGTTGTTTCTGTTTGGTGTTGTTGTTACTGTGGTTGGTGTTATTGATGATGCCGCTGTTGCTGTTGTGCTAATGTTACCACGGCGTTGGTGAAACTATTGCTGCTGTTGGTGGTGACGTTGCTGTCACTGCTATATATGCCTCCCTGCTTGTGGTAATGATGATGTTGCTTTACATGCGCTGCAGTCATGAGTTTGTCATTTTGGTTCCTTCGTGTCTTTGGTGTTGTTGTTGCCGCTGCTGCAGTGGTTGCTCCTGTTGTTGGTGTTGCTGCTTCTACTGTGGTTGCTGCTGTTGCTGACGCTGCAGGCAAACAAGTCTGCTGCTTTGGATCCGTGTAGACTCTGCTGTTCTTGAGCCTGCAAAATAAAAATAAAAAGAAGAAATAAAGGCGTTAGGCAGTCAATTCAAACAGCCAAATCAGTTCACATCTTATGCGTCGGATAATCCTAGTTATAATAAACTCGTGTTACTCGCTGTTGTAATCTTGCGTTTTGGCACCTTTGAATGAAGACCTGTATTTATGATAGCGTTTCTTCGTAGCTGTGAACAGAGAAAACAAGGCAAGTGTTACCGATGTTCCTTGTGTCTAGATTAGACTGGTTCGCTCCATGTGTGTTTTGATCCATTGTACAGTGGGTCCACTTTCTGAGGTGCTGGACGAGTCGATGACGGAAAGATAATCACATTGGTCGAAAAAGAAGACTGGTGACGATTTCTAACAACCAACGAACCAACGACCCAACATATGAACGAACGAACAGAGGAACCCACCAACCAACAAACCCACCCAACCAACCATCTAATTAATCAACCAACCAATCAATCAATCACGAACGAACGAACGAACGAACGAATTTTATTTAAAGAGGGAAAGGAATAAGTACAATATACTTTTTTTCATCCAGCCCTCGGGCAAAAACTAAAACAACAACAACAAAAACTAAATAATTATAAAATCCAAAATTCATATAACTATTGAGAGAGAGAGAGAGAGAGAGAGAGAGAGAGAGAGAGAGAGAGAGAGAGAGAGAGAGAAGACAGAAAAGACAGACAGACAGACAGACAGAAGCAGACAGACAGACAGACAGAAAAACAGACAGACAGACAGACAGACAGAGAGTAAAATGAAGAGCATGCATGTATCATAATACATATCTAACACATCATACTCACAAATATTGAGAATATAAATGTTCAAATCATGTTCAAAATCAAAGAAATAGTGCACATATCCTTAATCAATGTTTGTTGTGATTTTTTCCATTAAGTACTGTTTAAATTGTTTTTTTAAATGCTTTGTGATCTGACAAAATTTTAATTGATAATGGTAAATTGTTCCATAGGTTTCCCCCGGAATACATCAAGCTACATTTAAATAAATCTAATCTAGGACGGGGTACTACAAGTTTGTGTGAATGTCTGTTCTGATTTGAATGAAAGTTTAATTTTAGATTTGATGGTGCATAACCAGATACTATTTTATGCATAATAATGCCTTTATTAAATTCTAATTTTAATTTTAGCGGAAGAACATCTAAAAGTTTATAGTCGTGAGCTGTCAAAGATGTGGATTTTAGAAGGGTTAATTAAGGGCTCGCTTGTGAATACTAACAAGAGGTTTTAATGTGTTTGCACTAGCAGAGTCCCAGAGTGTTGAAGCATAGTCCATGATTGGTTGGATATGTGCATGAAAAAAAATTTTCAGCATGAGCATTTAGAAAAAGTTTAATTTTTGCGAGTTGATATAGCTTTTGAAGAAACAGGGTTAGTTCATTTTCATTTGTCCAAGACAAAATTT
>JABMCL010000392.1:0-10937 GCA_018857735.1 Alviniconcha marisindica | reverse complement strand
GTGCCATTGAACACAGTTAATTCGAGCGGAATGTAACCGCATAAAGAAGCATGAATCAGTGAGCAAACGAACTGGAATTAGACAGACTCCAAAAGCCCAACAATTACGTGTTTAGGAAAATATCAGGCTTCTGCATGAATTTCACCAAAAAATTTATTTCTGAGAAAATCACCATCCGTGCTTGACGTTACAACATGTTTAACCAAAAAGAACCAACAATATAACTCTAAACTTCATCTCTGAATAGAGGGGAGAGCTACACCAAAAATCTGGCGGTGAAAGCCATCGGAGTGTGTCAGTGTGTGTATGTGGGGTGGGGGAGGGGGGTGTGAAGGGGTCAGTTTCGTCAGAAGCCAGGTGATACCACAGACAGTAGATTTCAGGGTCAGTTACATCAGAAACCAGGTGGTCACGACGAATACCACCACAGTCGTCATGCTGGCCGTGACAGCAAAGGCGTTGCTTCCTGAAAACACAACACACGCTTAGTTCAGTCTCATCTCTCTGTTCAGGTGTTAAAGCTAGTAAAAAGAAAAAAAGAGCACAGAGGCCGAGTGAATTTCCAAGCGAAAATATCAAGCCCATATATTACACCATAGACCTTATGAGGACTCACCCCCTCTGGACAACGACGCACGTTAGCCGAAGCATCTTTTATAAACCGTGCTGGACAATTCCCTCTGGACAATCACCCACGGTGGACTACGGACACAGAGATCAGGCTCTCCTCTGCCGATAATAATTTAGTTATCGGAAGATTTCTTGTTTTCATCCTGGAGTAAATTAGAGCATAGCTTTGAATGCTTCAACTACTGCCAGGGAATCTGTTTCTAGTTTAGCCTCCACAGCTTGTATTCAGCTTCGTTTTTACCCAGTCGTCTTCAACCACGAAGAGACGTGTGACTTAAACAGTGAATCAGACCCCTATTTGTGATTTGATGTCTTGTGTTTGGAACTGATATGATGTTCGTAATTTCCGTACTGAAGGATTAAACAGAAACGAAAACACAACCAGAGGCCTAAACACAGAACATTCACCGAAACACAAGTGAACAAAAATGTAGCCTACCTGTCCTCTTGAGTTGCACGTTTTTACCTCGGGGTACCCAATTGTTCCAGTAGAAACACCTTTTCACAGATTTGTAATACGTGTCAATTTTGGTCAGATACCAGGCATCATCGCCTCCAGGATTTAAGTAATGGATGTAAACGTATACGACCTGTGGTAACAGTGAAGGATAGAAAGTAGTTTCCTACACAACATAGTTCCAAAAAGAACGAATGTTCAAAGGCTCACCTCCCTCTACCCCGCCCCATTTAAAAATAAATAAAAGTTAAACTAACAGGCGGTAGAGACAAATCGGAAGAAACAAAATGGACATCAGGATTTTTTTCTTTCTGATATGCTCCGTTGATTTTGTGCAGAATGTTGTGAGTGATGCTAGCGGGACTGGATACACACAACACGGTCAAGTATCACAGCTGGCCTAACAGCTACACCAGCAGCCTCTTTGAGCGTGTTCCTGTTTGTGTTGCATGAAATGCTGTAATCTCAGTTAAACATATCTTGATTGAGTGTGCTGACTTGTTGGAGATCAGAAAGAAATACTTCGAAGTAATATCTTTATATTCACTCTTTCGGCACGTCTGTCTGTAAATAATTTTAGATTTTTAACTTCTTTCAAGAGGTTGGTGTGTTTTACATAATCATATTATGAGAAGGGTTAAGGAAGTATTTTTGAGAAGTGATTTTCAAGAGTTGTTTTAACTTTTATGTGATACGTTTTACAGATTGGCTAATCAATAATTAGGAGATATTCTCTTCTGCACTTTTCCACACTTCGGCTCCCACATCTGGAACAATCTTCTGTAAATAATTTCAGATTTTTAACTTTTTTCGAGACATTAGTGTGTTTTACATAATATGAGAAGGGTTAAGGAAGAATTTTTGAGAAGTGATTTTCAAGAGCTGTGTTATTTTTTATGTGATACGTTTTACAGATTGGCTAATGAATAATTAGGAGATAATCTCTTTTGCACTTTTCAACACTTCGGCTCCCACAATTGGAACAATCTTCCCCAGAATATCAGGCACTCTGCTACTCTCTCTTTCTTCAAAAGCAAACCCAAGGCATTTCTCTTCTCAGGGTATTTCGGTTAAGTAACATTTTTCTTCACGCCTATTAGTCTGTATAATGTGTGTGTGTGTGTGTGTGTGTGTGTGTGTGTGTGTGTGTGTGCGTGCGTGCGTGCGTGCGTGCGTGCGTGCGTGCGTGCGTGCGTGCGTGCGTGCGTGCGTGTGTGTGTGTGCATCTTGCACATAGTTATGCTTGAACCCTTGTTGATGTGTACATTATGTGCTAGCTTTTGTTATAAACTGCGGAGAACATTTTCCCTCTCGATGTACATTGTGTGTGCTATATGTTTGTTCAGCGCTTTGACCTGCGGGGTAGGAGCTTTACAAATTTCCCTTAGTATCACTATTATTAAACTGAAGTTTATTTTTAGCCCTGTTATAACCCTGTGTCGCTGGTCTGGCTCAAACATCAACTAACTAACTTTGATGGTGTTCCTCGGTCGACATCAGTACGCAACGCACTTCTCGTGTCGAACTTCAAAGAGGGCGTGGCATGCAAGAGGCGAACAAAGAGATGTTGACGATGTTTTGTACATTCAGTCCAGCCACCCCGCAGTGGGGTACTGCGGACGCAGATGTTAAGATGCCTTCTCTTGATAACCAAGTGCTGACTTTTAAACGCTTCCTTTAAAGTGTGAAGTAGGTCAGAATATAATTACGGATTATTATTTTATTTTTTATTTTTTTACCCACTGCTAGGAATTTCTTCCATGTCCTGGACTAAGTCAGAGTAACGTTACGCATTAAATTGTTTTCTCCCACTGCCAGGAATTTCTTCCATGTGTTAATTTCCGCCTTCCCGGTCTATTCACCTTCATCTACTTCCAAATCCTTTCCCTCCTTTTTAAAGGAAAAGTTCATGGTTTTTAAATATGCAAAATGACCATCGAAATGATTGACTGTTTGAGATTTAATGAAATATTTTTATATATTTTTTATGTTGGTGTTCAATCAATTTTATTTCTGTAGGCGGCCGAGACTGCTGTCTCGGGTTCTCCATCAGTCACAAATTGACTTTCTCGGAAGTGACGTCAGTCTGGGGAGTCAGTGCGGTTGCCATCTTAGATTGTTCATTGAATGTGTATGCGTGTGGTCGACAAAAAGCTCTAACCATGCCGGCCTACTGTGTTGCAGCAAACTGTAACAACTCACAAGCAACCCAAAGTATAACTATGCACGAGTTCCCGCGGAATCGACCCGCTGTGAGGCGAAAATGGGTCAAATTTGTACAATTCAAACGAGCTGACTTTGATGCTGCGCCTCAGTCACGTCCATTCGTGTAGCGAGCACTTCGCGAGTGCGATCTTGAAACAAAGCGGAATTTGTAGGGCTGTCCACAGGGTAACCGACTTGGAAAAAATTCCGGTTCGAATCTCCAAGGATGAAGCTGACGCCGGAGCAGCAAGCGCACAGCATGATACCAAAAATTGAGAGATACACTGACACCCTGAAACAAGCGCTAACAAGGCAAAGAAAAAAGGTCTAACACGAATGCCTACGGCAGAAACGGCTGTGAAAGAAAGAGACTGTACACACATGCCTGTGGCAAAGAAAGAAAGGACAGACCACAAATGCTTGTGGCAAAGAAAGAAAGACCAAACCACAAATGCTGGTGGCAAACCAAAAATGGCTGCCCTAATCAGGCAAGCAAACAGCTGACACCAAATGAAAGAAACAAAACAGCTCTGAAACCACATCAAAACCCCAAACGGTTGCCTACCTGCAAGCATAAGGTGGAGAAAAAAGAAGAAGAAAAAAACCCCACCAAATCACAAGTCTGTAGACTACTGTCTGCAACAAAAGAATGGACGACTACAGTCATAAGAGCACAGAGCAAAATTAACTGTGCAAACGACAAACAGATGGAAAGCCAAACTAACCATAACTAACTCTAACTAACCCCTCACTAACCCGGCTTCCATCTAGAAAAACAAAGGCTGCAGACTAATAAAGCAAAACGCTAATCAGGACTACCGATGACAAAGCATCGGGATGTAAACAAATGCAGACGACAAAAGAAATACAAAATGACTGCCCTAATCAGGCAAGCTAACAAGCGGGTACGAAATGGCCAATAAACCAAAGATAAAAAAGAAAGAACGCCTGGTGAAAAAGAAGGGGAAAAGAGAGAGAAAACAACAACAACACTTTCTGAAAGAAAGAGGAGGCAAGTAATGTCAGCGAGCAACGGGACAAAGGTTGGCTACACGTAATCCGTGTACACGATACAACCCACTTAGCAGTGACAACAACACGGCAGGGCAACAGACGCTCACGAACTACCCCACACAAAACAAGAATGAGAGGACTCGTTAAACATGGAGACTACCCCCCTCACTCATACATCGTAAAGGAACGATATAACTCGAGAAACTAAAAGGCAATCCAAGAGAACAAACAGTGAATAGCAAGAACCGGCAACTAGCCCAACCCCAAACCCTAACCCAGGGAGGCCACGAAATCGATTGTTGAACTAGAACAAACAAAACTTTTTCATTTTTACATATGATGAAACAAACACGGATAAATTGGGAAAATAAAATCAAACACCCAATAAAAGGCAGGCTCCCTAGCCTGTTGTGGAAGCTGGAGTAAACAGAACGAAAAAGACTGAAACGCCACACACCTAACAAGGCTCGAGAAAGATAAAATAACAAGAAGGAAATAAACAAAGGCCTAACTACTTACAATGGCGTCGGAGCTTCATCTTTGGAGATTCGAACTGGAATTTTTTCCAAGTCGGTTACCCTGTGGTTACTAGCCATTTTGCAGCGACTCCCCAGAGTGACGTAGTGCGCATATGTGCACATGATTTCAGCGTCATGGCGACGCTTTCGGTACGACAGAAACCGCCTGTTTTCTTGCATTTATAACCCTCAGATCACAATTTCACCTATATGATTGTTCTCAGCGAACTTTAACGGAAATCGTGTCAAAAATCATCCCAAACCTTTGACTTGTCCTTTAAATGTGTTAGTTTTGATTAACGCACTTTCCCGTGTGGGCCTGCTCTTTGCCACAAGCGATTAAAACAGGGTCCCGTTGTGAGTGCCTACCGAATATAGACAGGTGCCAAAACATGTGTTATTGTGTATTAATGGATGAATAGATGGCTGGTTTCTAACGTTGTAACAGTAAATTAGACAATTAATGAATTGTGTTTTTAACTGGTGAAAAAGATTTTTGAATGTGTAACTCGTCCTGAGGTAATCCTGTGCAGTTGACGGGACGTTAAAATCCAAGAACAAACCAACCAGTCCTGACAATCGTTACGTACAAAACTACGGACAAATTCAAAATATAATCTACGAGGAATTTTAACACAGACTTTCGGGTTGTAAGTTTTTATTCTGCTCTTTTCTACCTGTTAGTCTTCGTCCTGTGGTGACCCTGTGCTGATCGCACGTTGCAGTAAAAAAAAAAGGAAAAAAAATGCCAGTTGTTGCAAAATTAATTTAAATATTTGTGCCTGTGTGCGTCTGTTGTAAGCTTAGCTTGTTTATTGTTCATGCAATGATTTTGTTTGTCTATAGTTACATGAACGTGAATAACCTAAAGTGCAGTCTATGAAGACAAGGTAAGTTCATAGTGATTGAGATAATGATTAGGATTAATTGACCTTGGGGCCGATGTCAACATCCTTGAAACTGAAACTGTCACCAGATCCCCTTTGGAAATCATCGATCCAGGTATCATCCAGGTTGTGCCAGCCTGTGTGGCACATGGGGCCAGCAAGTTTTATGCGTACATCACCATCCGTACCGCCATCGTATCGATCCGTTGTCCACACAACTACCCTGTATGAACCTGCGAGAGAGACATGACAACATTTGCAACAGCAAATTTTCTTCTTCCTTTTTATTTAAAGTCTTTTAACATATATGATAATAAACTGATCTTACAATTATCTAGATAACAGATAGATAACCATAATCAAAACCAATTGATGATTACAACAAAACAACAACAACAAAAATACACCCCAAAAAATACACTGATTTGAGTCGAAAAAACAAACATAATTATGTCTGCGACTGATTTACTAATGACAGTTGCATGGTGGGAGGTGAGGCCCCATCAGGGATATGTACAGAAACAGAAGACAGACCCGCCTGGAAGCAGACAGGTCAAGAGGACGCTGCAGACTGGAAGCTGCTTGACCAATTTGTGGGTTTTGGTGGTGGGCAGTGTCTTCCAGTGGGACAAACACTTGACCAGATAAAGCCAGGCAGGTTTGGAGCCACTCATACAGGGTGGTTCCCGGTCTGCTTGACTTTACTTTTACTTTTTTTAAACTTCCTCCCCTTGATTCTAGTTAATACAGCTCAGCTTTAATGACTTATCTTTCACAGCTACATTCTCCGTGAAAGTAAGGATGTGTCCAGCTGAACCCTCCTTCCAATATTTATGTCACGAAAAGTCAGTAATCTTAAATCAGGCAAACGATTATAATAATAAATAGGAGCACCTTGCTTATAAAACAACATAATTTACCTGGAACAGACAAAGTTCATCAATGAGAAATATAAATGGGAAATATAGTCACTTCACACCGATGTAGCGATAGATCACATTACGAAAGGTGCACGTCAAAAAAAGAAGAAGAAAGCACACAAAAAAGCAAGACGACTGAGCGTAGTGAGCTTGTAGTATCACTTGATCATAGTGGGCTCAGTTGTGCACATACACGCTCGTTTGTCAACAAACAGTACTCGTCGAGCGGGAATACCAAAAGGAAGGTTAAACAGATGATTTGAAAATGTTGCATCAGTTTTCAAGCTGACAACGTTGCTAACAATACTTCAAAAAGTAGCAACAAATATACTGTCGTCACATGGGAATACAATCGTGACATAAACAACTTCTAGCATATAGTTACAATTACACTAATAGTTATGCATAGTTGTCAGAAGTAAACTAAGTAAAGAGTTACTACACAGGTTCAAAATACAGCAGTACATGGCTGCAACATCGTCTCGGCAGCGCTAGTAATAGTGATATGGACACCCACAGTTGCATCAGTTCACTTACTAAAGCATTTTAGTAAAATTGAAAAATATATCCAAGTTGTTTTGATTCTTCCCCTGCCTCCACCCCCCCCCCCCCCCACCCCCGTTTCCCGTTTTTTCCATCTCTTTTCCCCCTTCCTTCCCCCATCCCCCTCCTTTCTTGTCCCCCCGCCACCTTTTTGTGGCACTTTTTCTTTTTACCTTTCCTTCCTCCTTTTCCCCTTTTCCGTATTCAGTATGTTACGCTTCACTACCACCATCCACCACTCACACCACACACAACACACACCACATCACACACACACACACCTCACACACTCACAACACACACACACACACACACACACACACCACACACACACACACACACACACACACACACACAACCACACACACACACACACACACACATACATGCACGCACGCACGCCCTCACCAGCACACACGCGCACATACAAGCACGAACGCACACACACACCACACACAGACACCACACACACACACACACACACACACACACACACACACACACACACACACACACACACATACACTGAGCCCTGCACCAGAAGCGCAGCCCGGACTCAGCTGACACAGGAGTGGGCCTAGTGTAGCTCGCCGGATAACTTCACTAGCCTGTTACACCCAGACCTCCTCCCCAAACCCACCTCGAGCAACAACACGCAAATGGTGTGGTTCAGGGGAAGCTACTTTTGACAAAAGCCGGTGTGGAAAGCAGACTGTACTCGAAGAAGGAATTAAAAGCTAGTGTTTGGACACCCTGCGTACCATGGAGACAGTGAGTGTTCTGCAGCTGTAAATAAGAATTATGTGATTCACTGACTGCGAAGGATGAGGAAACACTGGAACTCAAACTTTAGGGTAAGATTAGGTGCAAATACAGTAATAAATAAATGAAAGCTCAAAATATCGCCTATAAGCTATAGCTTGTTGATGAGCAGATAATTATTATTTTTTAAATCTTTATTTCGTCTCGAATAATTTTTTGTTTAAACCAAAGCTCAAAATGGTAATAAAAAAAGAGAAATTAATTATAATAGCATGATACATTTCCTTTCTTCTTCTTCTTCTTCTTCTTCTTCTTATTATCATCATGTCAATATAAGCTTAGCGCGATGCAAATGAAATAGAATGGTGCATACTTGGTACATATCGACCTCGGCGCAGACTCAGCTGACATTGGAATGGGCCTAGTGTAACTCGCCGGATAATGTCACTAGCCTGTTACACCCATACCTCCTCCCCAAACCCACCTCTGTTGTGTGGGACGAAGAGTTAGACAGTGGCACAAACTCTGCTGGTCACGTGCTTGCGGTCACTTTGGCTGGCACCACTGGTCAGCTAAGTCTGTTAAGAATGTTTCATGGTCCCACCTCTAGTCCCTACTTACCATCTGCACCTGCATATTTACAACAACAAAAAATTACAGTTTTTTCCCCCCCTCCAACTACAGCTTGCCATGTCGGGGGCTACCCTCACCTCAGTGTCAAGTTTTGTCCAGGGGCGAGTCAACACCACAAGTTTCAGCCTTGGTGCAGTGCACTTTACAAACAGCATTGAAACCTGAAGGGTACATTACATTGTTAATGTGACCTCCTTTCTTCTTTCTTGGTGCTTTACGTCCACGGAGGCGAGATGGCCTATTAGGGACGGGGACAGAGTGGGATGGGGCCGACAGAGTGAAGGCTCGACCGCGGAAACCGCCCGAAAAAGACAGAGACCGTGGACCGCCGCCAGAACAATGGAAGTGTTAGGGCGGTGTCCCCTCGCCATTGCCCAGCGACTTGTGCACTGCGCAATTGCTGTTTCAACTGCTGTGCTTGGCCAGAGTCACAAAGACAATGTCCGTTGCACTGCTGTTGACGAACAACTTGGACAACTCAAGCAAAGGAAGTCCACTTTCTTAGCCCAGCTCCACCTCCCTACTCATGATCTCTTCTGGACTAAGTTGAGGGTCCAGCTCCACCTCCCTCCTCTAAGATCTCTTGATCTTTTGATCTCGCCTGGAACCCTAATGTGACCTCCTCAGCCAGAAACCAAGCTGAACTTTCCATATAACCTAGTAGTCTGCATTGGATAAATCCTACTTCTCCTTCTTGCGCTACACCCGCAGGCATGGACCTATATATACAGGTCCATGCCCGAAGGCTCTTACCGAGTGCAATCCCCTGGATTTCCGAGTGCAGTCCCCTGGTCCACGGTCTCTCCTGTCTTTTTCGGGCGGTTTCCGCGGTCGAGCCTTCACTCTGTCGTCCCCTTCCCACTCTGTCCCCGTCCCTAATAAACCATCTCGCCTCCGTGAACGTAAAGCACCAAGAAAGAAAAGAAATTGTAGCGCAGAGTAGGCACGCTTTTGTTGGGGGTACACTGAGCACGTGGGGAAGATGGCGGATACCCGTACACAAAAGGCAGAAAAGGTATCAGAAATGTCGATCAAACACTCACTGCTCGCAGGGAACGTGCAGATCGGATAGCAGTTTCCCCCAGCCGGTAGTCTAGTATAAATTATAACAGGTCCATGCCTGAAGATCTCAAAGTGTCGCAGATCGGCTCTTCTCCGCTGCCACCTCCATTCAGGGGACTTTACTCTCCCGGAGTACGAAAACACTCAAATTATCTTCGCCTGTTATTTCCGGAAATCGTCTATTGAGTGGCCGTCTCTTGTATACTCTCTGTGAGATACGGGTTTTAAGTGCAAGTCATGCACACAATTTATGTGCTTGATTATTAATCATTTTGTCACAGTTACCATCATGTATTATAGTAACCTACAGGTAAACTACTTTATATAATTGCTGTTGTTTATACTTTGCTTTCATGTTCTAAATGTTTTGTTTGCTTGTGTCTTTTCCAACACAGACACTGTTTCCTGGTTGGTTGGTGTACAAATAAAAGTTATGTTATAGCAACCTCTGACTTCTGGCTCTTCATTCATGCTTCCAACCTGCTTCCCTCATTCCCCACCCCACTCCCCTACATATGTCATGCTGGCCTTTTTCTTAACCTTGGTTTATATCAGCTGGATACTACGTAACTTCATATCCCCGTCATCGTGTCCATTCTTGGCGTTTACAGCCCCAGAATGAAAGGTGACAACTGATTAAAACTGATGTCATCAGCGGAGATCACTGGTGATCATTTTCAGTCTCTGGAATATTTGGTACAAAAGTGTGGTACTTTCTCTAATTTGGTTGCAGAGCTTAGTGTCATAAAAGCTCAAATGGTAATAGGAAATACAAAATAAATAATAATAGCATGATAAACATTCTTCGTTATTATTATCATCATCAGTTAATACAAGATTTGTGCGAAGCAAATGACACAGAATGGTGCATACCTTGCATATGTGGTGCGCAGTTGCCCCACCACCGGGTAGAGATGTTGTGTCCTTGGCTATGTCTGTGGTGTGTTCGGTAGCTACGGTTCCGTTGGAAACAGAAAAAAACAGTTATCAGTTAGTCGCCTTGCTGTCTAAAGTGGCTAAAACAAGTGACAAACGACTGCATCAACAACTAGAGAGAGAGAACGAGCGAGCGAGCGAGCGAGCGAGAGAGAGAGAGAGAGAGAGAGAGAGAGAGAGAGAGAGAGAGAGAGAGAGAGAGAGAGAGAGAGAGAGAGACTCACTGACTCATTAATATCCTGCTACCGTTGCATGCGTGCGTACACGCACTCTCTCTCCTCTCTCTCTCTCTCTCTCTCTCTCTCTCTCTCTCTCTCTCTCTCTCTCCTCTCTCTCTCTCTCTCTCTCCTCTCTCCTCTCGCTCTCTCTC
>JABMCL010003623.1:517500-525000 GCA_018857735.1 Alviniconcha marisindica | reverse complement strand
TCCATTTCCCTCCCTACCCCCCCACCCCCCCTCTCCTCTCTCTCTCTCTCTCTCTCTCTCTCTCTCTCTCTCTCTCTCTCTCTCTCTCTCTCTCTCTCGCTATCTCTCTCTATCTATCTATCTACTACTTATACAGTCGTTCTTTCTTTCCTTCTTTCTCTCATTTTAACTCCATATTTCTCTCTCGGTCGTTATTCTAATTTCAGCAAAGTGTTATTTGTGAACCTGACCCTAGCTTTTGTGTTCCTTCTATTTGTTCTTAACTCTCTTTAGGCATAAAAAGTGACCTGTATCACGAACAATGAATCAGACTAATGCTTACGTTATTTGATTATTTCTGTTTCGCCCTGCTGTGACCTTGGCGGTGGACTGGACGTTAAATGTCAAGTATGGAGTTATCCTTCAAACTACAGGAGTTAAAGGGCAGTAATAAACCCGCCTTTCCCTTCCCCTTCTGTAGCTGAACGTGACGATGGAGTTTATTACAGACAACGTTATTGTGCATCACTCGGAGTGGACGCGACAGGGCGGGTATCATTGGCGGGAGCTGCCACAAGTATCATTTTTGTCGCGACAAAAGTTTTGTCGCGACAAAAGTTTTGTCGCATGTGTTTGTTTTGTCACATGTGTTTGTTACGACAACACACGTCTTTTGTCGCGACAAATGTATGCTTGTTTTGTCGCGACAAAAGTATGTTTGTTTTGTCGCAACAAAAGTGTTTGTTTTGTCGCAACAAAATTACGCTTGTCGCGACAAACACGTGTTTATTGCGACAAAACTTCTGTCGCGACAAAAGCGATTCTTGCATCATTTTGTTGCGACAAAAGACGTGTTTTGTCGCGACAAACAAATTATGTTTGCCGTGACAAAAGTTTTGTCGCAACAAACATAAGCATACTTTTCCCGCGACAAAACACGTCTTTTGTCGCAACAAACACGAGTTTGTCGCGACCAAACTTTGTCGCAACAAACACGTGTTTGTCGCGACAATACATTGTCGCGACAAAATTGATACTTGTGGCAGTTTCCACCAATGATAGGCGGGAGGCCAACAGCATGTCAGACACCCCGATTCCACCGCCACAGCGAGCCACGAAACACATCGGCCATTACCTTTCAAACGAGAAACAGATTGGATCATAATTTCCAGGACGTGTCAAAATACCGATTTCTGAAATAGACTTTGGCGGCGTTTTATGGAACTAACCGGGGCTATTTTGATTTGTTTACGACTATACACAGGCTTGTTAGGCTTGCGAAACGTTTTTTTTAAAGTTTCGCTGTTAGGGAGGAGTGATATGTTTTTAAAGGTGCATGATTATTCATTTCAGCTATATTTGCCTCGTATCCCACGCTATTTTATGTCTTCTTTTGGAGTTTGAAGGGGACCTGTTTAGTGTCGACCTCAAGGCTGCCTCCACAGGGTGTCTGTCATCGCTGCTGCATATCACCCTGTTTCAGTTTTTCCGTTTTTGTCTGCATGGAGCTGAATATGATGATCTTTGCTGATTGTTTCTGTGTTGTAGGTCTTTTAATTTTATTTATTTTCTTTTTTCTTTTTGTTGTTGTTGATTTGGTTGATTGTGTGTGTGTGTGTGTGTGTGTGTGTGTGTGTGTGTGTTGTGTGTGTGTGTGCGTGCGTGAGTGCGTGTGTCTGTCTGTCTGTCTGTGTCTGTGTCAGTCTGTCTGTCTGTCTGTCTGTCAGCACTCCGACCCCCCCCCCCCCCGCCACCCCCCCCCCCCCCCCCTTACATACACACACACACACACAGATAAAAATACATCTATGCATAGTAGCTAGATATAAATATACAGAGTTGGGAAAAAAACAGTATTTATGGAATTGTACACCACTCCACACACACACACACACACACACACACACACACACACACACACACACACACACACACACGAGCATACTGACTATACAAAGCTTAACTGACACAATTTAAAACGGGCAGCAAACAGAGACTTGAGACGGATGAAGAGACGGATGGAGAGACGGATGAAGAGACGGATGAAGAGACGGATGAAGAGACGGGTGAAGAGACGGATGAAGACAGCAACACGGAACAGACAACACGGCAGGTCTGTAGTTTGGGGAAAATGGTATGGTCAGTGCAGACCAGAGATGGTCTCTGATGGAGGCGGCTCGCTGCCATGAGTTCTCAGTTCTACTGCAGCGTACGCTATTCCACAATACAAAGTACACCATCTTTATTGTCCATGAATAACACAGAAATCTGCCTTACGACTGCATAAAAGATACCGGTAAAATAGCACACAGTATAATACATGAACACAAGTACACATAAAACACAGAGTACTTTATCTTAAAGTCTGGTAGGCAACACACACATCCGAAACTGTCCGAAACATTCCAACCGGCATTATTTTTAACAGTGTCTCGAAAAACTGAAACTACCTCCCACCTTCTTTCCGGGAGCCAGCGCTAAGAAGTCTGACCGATGAACTAAGGGCGCTGATGACTTCCTTCTTTTACGTCAGTTCTTCTTGTTTCCTTCCTGCTCCTCTTCCTCCTTCTTCCTTCTTTCCTTTCTTTCTGTCCGTTTGGATTGAATAATTATCTTACCGAGAATCTTTCTTCCAGTTTTCCTTCTCATTTTCTTAATAATAATAATAATAATAGTGGTCAGTTCTAAAGCGCCGTATCTCTCAAGGGTGAGCACACCGCGACTCGTACACGCTTTCTTCCGTCTTGTTCGGTTCTTTTGTATGTTAAATTACCATCCTACTCATTGTGCTCACTCCCTTGCGGTGAGCTGTATTAAAACCACACTCTCCCTGCAAACGCAATTCCCATCAGAAACACCATCAGCCCTCGGCAGCCAGATGGCAGACACGACCTTCAGCTTGACCCGGAAGTCGACCAGCTCCGAGGCTTCATGGGTGGGGGTCGAAGGTTAGTCACTGCGTGTAAATCGTGCGGTGTTACAGTCGCGCGACGGAGCCTGGTTTTTCGAGGGGAAAGTGAGAGACGGTGAAGTGGAACGCAGCTTGTTTGCTAGACCTTATAGCTGTTAGTTCAGCTTCCTTCCTCCAGTTTTCCCGCCCCTCACCACCACCACTCACCCTCACCCCCCCCCCCCCACCCCCCCCCACCCCCACCCCATCCCCGCCCACCGCCCACCTACTTGCCCCTTGTGTCTTGCCTTTAATTACCTACGCCATAGCAGTACTCAATCCGGTCACGTAGCGGCGGTGTCTGCAGTCTCCGATGTTGTTTTATCTGTCTTGGTGTACGTGTGGACGTGCAGGTCACGTTTATACAGTCAGTTGCGAAGTCTCCAAAGCAATATGTGATTATGATTGTTGTTGTTGTTGTTGTTGGGGGGTGGGGGGGGGGGGGGGGCTTATTGCGCGTGTGTGTGTGTGTGTGTGTGTGTGTGTGTGTGTGTGTGTGTGTGTGCTAGGTGTGTGTGGGTGTTGGTGTGTGTGTGGTGTGTGTGTGGGGGTGGGTGTGTGGGTGTGTGTGGGGGTGTGGTTGTGGGGGTGTGGGTGTGGGTGTGTGTGTGTGTGTGAGTGTAGTAAAGTCATCCGATACCGAACGTTGGCCATTTCATAGAAAATTGATTTCGCAGGCTACGGTAGAGGTATTCATTCTTTTATAACAAACTCTTGGGCTTTTTTTAAAATTCCAAATGAAATTTTAATAAAGGCTGCTGATTGTCATTACTTCACTTTGGGCTTTGCGTCACTTGAACTGTAAAACAGAATATCTGATACACGAAAGAGCTAAATCTCTACATAGTATAGAAAGACTACGATTTAAAAACAACATGAAATGGAAAGAGCATGTGCATAATTATCGAGCTGCAGCCGAACCGTAAACAAAACGCTGTGTGTTGGTGTTGGTGCTACATCACACAGCCTTGCCGGTGACAAGGTGTGCTGGTGCTACATCACACAGCCTTGCCGATGACAATGTGTGTTGGTGCTACATCACAGCCTTGTCGGTGACACGATCTTTAGGGTGTGTTGGTGCTACATCACACAGCCTTGCCGGTGACAAGGGGTGTTGGTGCTACATCACACAGCCTTGGTGACGCGATCTTTAGGGTGTGCTGGTGCTACATCACAAAGCCTTGCCGGTGACAAGGTGTGTTGGTGCTACATCACACAGCCTTGGTGACATGACCTTTAGGGTGTGCTGGTGCTACATCACAAAGCCTTGCCGGTGACAAGGTGTGTTGGTGCTACATCACACAGCCTTGGTGACATGACCTTTAGGGTGTGCTGGTGCTACATCACACAGCCTTGCCGGTGACAAGGTGTGTTGGTGCTACATCACAGCCTTGCCGGTGAGACGATCTTCATGGTGTGTTGGTGCTACATCACACAGCCTTGGTGACGCGATCTTTAGGGTGTGTTGGTGCTACATCACACAGCCTTGGTGACATGACCTTTAGGGTGTGCTGGTGCTACATCACAAAGTCTTGCCGGTGACAAGGTGTGTTGGTGCTACATCACACAGCCTTGGTGACATGATCTTTAGGGTGTGTTGGTGCTACATCACACAGCCTTGGTGACATGATCTTTAGGGTGTGTTGGTGCTACATCACACAGCCTTGCCGGTGACAAGGTGTGTTGGTGCTACATCACACAGCCTTGTCGGTGACACGATCTTTAGGGTGTGTTGGTGCTACATCACAAAGCCTATCCCGTGACACGATCTTTAGTGTGTGTTGGTGCTACATCACACAGCCTTGGTGACACGATCTTTAGGGTGTGTTGGTGCTACATCACACAGCCTTGTCGGTGACACGATCTTTAGGGTGTGTTGCTGCTACATCACAGCCTTGCCGAGTGACATGGATCTTTAGTGTGTGTTGGTGCTACATCACACAGCCTTGGTGACATGATCTTTAGGGTGTGTTGGTGCTACATCACACAGCCTTGGTGACATGATCTTTAGGGTGTGTTGGTGCTACATCACACAGCCTTGGTGACATGATCTTTAGGGTGTGTTGGTGCTACATCACACAGCCTTGCCGGTGACACGATCTTTAGGGTGTGTTGGTGCTACATCACACAGCCTTGGTGACATGATCTTTAGGGTGTGTTGGTGCTATATCACAGCCTTGCCGGTGACATGATCTTTAGGGTGTGTTGGTGCTACATCACACAACCTTGGTGACATGATCTTTAGGGTGTGTTGGTGCTACATCACACAGCCTTGGTGACATGATCTTTAGGGTGTGTTGGTGCTACATCACACAGCCTTGGTGACATGATCTTTAGGGTGTGTTGGTGCTATATCACAGCCTTGCCGGTGACATGATCTTTAGGGTGTGTTGGTGCTACATCACACAGCCTTGGTGACATGATCTTTAGGGTGTGTTGGTGCTACATCACACAGCCTTTCCGGTGACACGATCTTTAGGGTGTGTTGGTGCTACATCACAGCCTTGCCGGTGACATGATCTTCAGGGTGTGTTGGTGCTACATCACACAGCCTATCCCGTGACAAGATCTTTAGGGTGTGTTGGTGCTACATCACACAGCCTTGGTGACATGATCTTTAGGGTGTGTTGGTGCTACATCACAAAGCCTTGCCGGTGACAAGGTGTGTTGGTGCTATATCACACAGCCTTAGTGACATGATCTTTAGAGTGTGTTGGTGCTACATCACACAGCCTTGCCGGTGACAAGGTGTGTTGGTGCTACATCACACAGCCTATCCCGTGACACGATCTTTAGGGTGTATTGGCGCTACATCACGATCTTTACATGACATGATCTTTAGGGTGTGTTGGTGCTACATCACACAGCCTGTCCCGTGACACGATCTTTAGGGTGTGTTGGTGCTACATCACACAGCCTTGGTGACATGATCTTTAGGGTGTGTTGGTGCTACATCATACAGCCTTTCCGGTGACACGATCTTTAGGATGTGTTGGTGCTACATCACACAGCCTCTCCGGTGACACGGTGTGTTGGTTGCTGCATCACTGAGGGCACCTGTATCCTGTAGTGCTGTGTAAAAACACAGACGACAGAGACTGTAGGCAGCATGTTGACCCACGACCTTTCGCACTTTGAACTGCAATCAGCTTCATCGGCAAAGGGTTTTTGTTGCGCGTGTGACACTACTACTACTACTATTACTACTATCACCATTACTACTGCTACAGATGATGATGCAAATCCTAGTGCTGCAGCTGCTGCTGCTGCTACTACTACTACTACTACCACTACTACTACTACTACTGCTGCTGCTGCTGCTGCTGCTGCTACTACATCTACTACTGCTGCTGCTGCTGCTGCTGCTGCTACTAGATGATGATGATGATGCTACTGCTAGTGCTGCTGCTACTACTACTACTACTACTGCTGCTGCTGCTGCTGCATCTGCTTCTACTACTACTACTACTACTACTGCTGCTGCTGCTGTTGATGCTGCTGCTACTACTACTACTACCACCACCACCACTGTTGCTGCTGCTGCTTCTTCTACTACTACTACTACTACTTGTCTGGCAGTACCCACGTCCACTTCCACCGTACTATTTCTGTACTTCCACTGCTGCTTCATCTACCAGTACGACAGCAAGTGACAGGAGCTAACAGGGTGTGGTGGCAGTCACGTCACTAAAGGCAGCACGTGACTATCGTAGTGTTCACGTTGTGCACAACCAAACACGGCAGAGTCATTCAGTGACTGCATGACGACCTGTTGCAATTTCCGTGCTTTCAAGTCCACCTGCACAATTCTTTGTAGTATGACACAGCTCCTCCTCCTTCTTATTCTACTGCTACTACTACTACTACTACTACTGCTGCTGCTACTGCTGCTGCTGCTACAGATGCTGCTGCTGCTACTACTACTACTACTATACTACTGCTGCTGCTGCTGCTGCTGCTGCTACTACTACTACTACTACTACTACTGCTACTACTACTACTACTACTACTGCTGCTGCTGCTACAGATGCTGCTGCTGCTGCTGCTACTACTACTATACTACTGCTGCTGCTGCTGCTACTACTACTACTACTACTACTACTACCTACCACTACCACTACTACTACTACTACTACAGTTTGTGGTATTAATCTGTCAGTAGTTGTGTGTCTTCTGCCAGCGTACTACTTCTGTGCTTTCTTTATTGCTTCATCTGGGACGACGACGACTGGTGACAGGAGCTTTTAGAGCGCGTTTGTAAAGGCACGTAACTCTCGGGGCCTCGTGGCGATCACGCTGTGTACAAGCAAGCGCGGTGCAAATTGTGGACATTATTCACCGACGACCTTTGCAGCCTGATCATCACCCACTCCACGTGGAAAGGGCTCTGCGCTGTCACGCTAACACTGTAGGCAGTGTATTACTACTACTGCTGACGCTACTACTGCTGCTACTGCTACTGCTGTTGCTGCTGCTGCTGCTTCTACTATTGTTGTTGTTGCTACTACTGCTGCTGCTGCTACTACTACTACTGCTACTACTCCTGATGCTGCCGCTGCTGCTGCTGCTGC